>CABHPR010093762.1:0-12682 GCA_902168415.1 Peromyscus melanophrys
AAAAAAAAAAGTCTTAGGAGGGAATCTTTCAATAGAACTGCCTACAGTTCCCAACTTAATTAATCTAATTAGTAGATTTACATACTAATTAGCATGTTTCCTATTAGAATTAGAGTGTAGCCTTTTCTTTACAAGACACACAGCTTTTTTTAAATTCTTTTTCCCCCAGTTTATCTCTGAAAACCTTCCATCAAACTCTGCCCAATGTTTTTAATGTTGTCTTTCTTCCTCACTTGAATATCTCTTAATTTTTTTAAAATAGCTTCTACATTTTTCTTTTTATTTTATGTGTATGAGTGTTTTGCCTGTACTCATGTCTGTATACCAATGTGTGCCTGGTGCCCATGGAAGCCAGAAAATGGTGTCAGATACCCTGGAACTAGATTATAGATGCGTGTGAACCACTAGGCAGGTGCTAGGAATTAATCCATGGTCCTCTGAACAGCAGCCAGTGTTCTTAATTCCTGAACCATTTCTCCACCCCGCAAAGTGTGTAGCCTAGGCTGGCCTTCAACTCATGATCCCCCTGCCTCTTCCTCTTCACCATATCCTCCTGACATGTGCCACCACAGCTAGCTAATTAAAAAAAATATTTAATAATAAAAATTAAAGCTTTGTGAGTCTTTGTCTTCATATGGGTTCTTGCCAGAATCTGTGAAGGTGCTTTATTTCAGATGTTAGATTTTCAGCGCCACCAAACCCATTCACTGCACCTGACTGCAACCAAGTTTTTGTTAAAGCATTTTCTTCTTCCATTTTCATGTAAGTATGGTATGCATGTGTGTGTCCATGTTTGCATGGGTGTAAGGGTGTGTGTGTGTGTGTGTGTGTGTGTGTGTGTGTGTGTGTGTATGTGTGTGTGTGTATGAACGAACTATTGACTTCAGTTTATGTTGCCTATGCGCACGTGGGTACAGGGATGCACATGGTGTAGGGCTTACACTTAGGATGTAGGCAACCTTCAGTGCATGCACATCTCTGAAGGAAACTGACTCTCTTTGCTACAATCGTCCACTGCTTCAAGCTCCTCAGCCAGGAGTGGGGCCTTGGGAGCCCTCTCCCGACCCTGCTGGACTGCTGACTGGTTTGATCTTGTGCAGATGGTTTAGAGGCAGCCACAGTTGAGAGGTCGTGAGTGAAGCATCACTGTCATGTCACTGTCATGTCATGAGAGGCTGTGTTTTAGCAGTTCTCCTGGGCTGCTCTCTCAATCTTTCCACTGAGATTTCTGTCTTTATTGCTTGGCTGTGTCCAACCCGCATCCCTCACAGTATCTAGAAGGAACCTTATAACTCACAACTCTGATGACGGTCAGTCTTTGTGTATCCCTACCCAGTTACTTCCAATCATACTTAGATTAAAATAGAAACTCTTTTCTCTGCCCATGGCCTGCCAGTCCTCCAGAACTCACGCACCATTCACCTTCTTGCCCATTTTTTTCCTCTACACAATCTCTCTTTTGTTCTTCAAACCAATTGGACCTGCTGTGTGGGATATCCCTCCTCTTAATTTTTATAGGATCATGTATTTACTTTTCTTTGGAATTTCAGATCCTGTAACTAATCCTCAGAGGCAGGACTTCCTCTCTCATGCCCTTCTTTTTTTTTCTACTTAGTGATGATCAGATTAAAATTATTAATGGCTTACTTATTTGGTTGGTTGACTGATTCATGTCTGCTCCCTCAGTACCTCCATGAGAACAGCTTTCGGCAATGTCTCCCACTCTGCTATCCATGATGGCAGTCTTTCTGTCTCTGTACCAATGTACAGGCTGATGGATGGAAATGAGTTTCTTTTCCTGTTTTACCAATGGATGATAAAGAAAAAATAGTGAAACTATGCCAGCATCTTATATATTATCCTGAAGAGCTTGAAATGCATAAAATATAAAAATAATAAGCCATAGTAGCCTACAGGGTAAGGTCGGGGGGCAGGGTTAATATCATGAAATAGTATCTTGAGATAGCAGCTATGGCCTGACTATTTAATTTTGTTTTATTTCTCCCGCTGCGAAGGAAGAGCTGAATAATAATGAAAGTCTCTAAGCAGAAAGAAGCAGCACGAACTCAGGTCATATGAAAATAGTACCAGCCCTTACACAATGGAGAACTTACTACAGTTTCTGCAGGGTTTGTGTGGAGCTTTGCTCTGTGTCATAACTGAACACTGCCTCAGAGTGTGCGCAGAGGAGAGTGTCAGAGCTGAGCTCTTACTTTATCCGCTTCTTTAGGGGTGTCCAGGGAGAGTCTCCTGCCCTCTAGGAAGCAAGGGACTTGTGACTGGCACCTGTTCCTCATACCCTTAGTGTCTCACGGAGGGCAGACCCCACACCGTCCCTGGGGTGATCAGCTGAAGACTCATCCACCATGCAGCAGGCGCCACACAGGGCACCCAGGCCAAGGGTGCAGCCTTTGCTTCTGGCTAAGCTGCCCCACCTTCAGCTCCCTCCATGACTGTGACTTTCAGATTGCTTTGCTCCTGAGCAGATTTCCAGTGTGTAATATTTTCCAATATAGAAAACATGCCTGCTGCACAGGCCATAACTTCATCCATTGATTGCTTGTGGAGGTTGCTGTTCATAATCCATATTGATCAGTAGTTTCTTATTACACATTTTTACTTAGTGTTGGCCCATTGACGGATCCATTGATCCTGCCAGCATTCCTCTGTGAGTGCCAGATGCGGAGCAAATGCACAGATATGGGCTGGGGAGATGGCCCAGTCAGTAAAAGGTTTGCCTTGCAAGCATGAGGACCCAAGTTCAATTCCTAGAACTCACATATGCAAAAGCTGGGAGTAGTGGTGCACACTTATAATACCGATGCTGCAGGGGTGGAGACAAGTGAATCCCTAGGGTTCAGTGGGTCACTGGCCAGTTAGTTAGCCTACCCAAACTGGCCAGTTCCAGTGCACATGTTCACCATTTCCAAGACCATTCTTTGCCAACCTTTGCAGCAATTTACATAGCTTCTACTTAGCTAATCCATTAGTCTGTTTTCTATTGCTATAAGAAAACACAAGAGAGCCGGGCGTTGGTGGCGCACGCCTTTAATCCCAGCACTCGGGAGGCAGAGCCAGGCGGATCTCTGTGAGTTCGAGGCCAGCCTGGGCTACCAAGTGAGCTCCAGGAAAGGCACAAAGCTACACAGAGAAACCCTGTCTCGAAAAACCAAAAAAAAAAAAAAAAAAAAAAAAAAAAAAAAAAAAAAAAAAAAAAACACAAGAGACTAGATTACTTATAAAGAAAAGTGTATTTAGTACACAGTATTAAAGGCTAAAAGTCTAAATAGCATCAATAGATTTAGGGAGAGCCCTTCCTGAATGTGCCATCAAGGTGGATGACATCATAGTGGAAGTGTGTGTGTGTGTGTGTGTGTGTGTGTGTGTGTGTGTGTGTGTGTGAGAGAGAGAGAGAGAGAGAGAGAGAGAGAGAGAGAGAGAGAGATTTGGTTTGAAAGAGAACTGGAGAGAGAAGAGTTGGTTTGGCTCTTTTATAGCAACTAGGATCTCATGAGACCTCTATTCCATCCTAGTGCATCACTCAGGGACCTAGTCACCTTCCACAGCTCTACTGTCTCCCAACATTGCCTATGTTCATCAAGCTTCTAGCACAAGACACTTTGGGAGGCATATCCAAACCATATTCAATCCACAGTAGTTAAGTTTCCAGACACATCTATGCAATGCTCAAACTCTGCTCAGGGGCCTGATGGCTTCACAAACCTGGGACTTTAGGGACATGTTCAAAATCTTTGAGTGTAAATTGGCTTTGTAGTGGTTGGAGCCATGTCCTATGTCAGCTGATAACTTTTCCACATTTATGTATGGGGGTGGGGCTGATCCCAGCCAAACTGATAACAGATCATGTGTTCCATCACATGAATCAGAGAGTTGGTGCTGCAGAGTCCATAACATTTCAAGTCTGCCTTTCTTCACTCAAACATACCACGGCGACCAACGCCACATCCTTTCCAAGTTCACTAGACCCTTCAAAGCATTCCTCTGGCTGGAATGATCCCTGTTTTCCTTGATATTTTAGGTGCAAGCTGGTACAGCCCAATCCAGGGCGGAGGTTCTGTTGATA
The DNA here is from genome assembly GCA_902168415.1 of Peromyscus melanophrys. Lineage (NCBI taxonomy): Eukaryota > Metazoa > Chordata > Mammalia > Rodentia > Cricetidae > Peromyscus > Peromyscus melanophrys. Next base: position 4,085 of record CABHPR010093762.1, read on the forward strand.
CCGTCATCAAAGATGGTAGCCTGCACTGTATCAGTTTGAATCCCAACCTTGCTGTTTGGTAAAATATTCCAACAGTGATGTGGAAGAGAATGGGCTATGATAGCTTCTAGGAGCATCTATTCTTCAGACACTCTCCAAGGACCAGATAGCTCTGTCTGACCCTTGTCTTTGCTCGTGGTGAACTATGCAGAACATAAAGCTTCTCATCGTAACTGTTTCCAAATTCACAGTTCATTAGTGTCAAGTTCACTAATTTAGAACCTTTGCTCATTAAACACTGACCCCTAGACCCTGGCAAACACCATTCCTCTTTCTGTCTCTCTGAGTTGGATTACTATAGGCTCCTCATTTAAATGGAAGCATGCAACATTTCTCCTTTTAATCTGACTTCTATTGCTTGGTGTATTGTCTTCAAGGTTTATCCACGTGTTAGCACCTGTCAAGATTTCCTTTCTCTGAAAGACTGAATACTATCCCACTGTATGGTACTATTGAATATGGATGGTCAGCCTCGGGCTCATGTCTTTGAACACCTGGTGCTGGTATGGGACCTGTCTGACAGATAGTAGTTATTGGTACAGGACTGAAGGACCACCCCTCAGGTTCTTTGTTGACCTGTCAAAATGTAACGAAGTCTCAAACTTTTGTACCGTGGGCAGAAGTCCTTCATGTTGCCCTGATTTGCCTGCCATGATGGATTGATGTTCCCTAAACTGTAGAGCAAAAATAAATCCTCATTCTTGTGAATTGTTTCTGTCAGATATTTGGGGCTAGAGACATTGCTTGGAGGTTAAGAGGATATACTGTTCTTGCAGAGAACCCTGGTTTGTTTGCTAGCATTGGGCAGCTCACAACCTCCTGTAACTCCAAATTTAGTGGATTCAACACCTCTTCAGGCCCCCATAGGTGCACACACATGATGCACATAAACATAGGAAAACATGCATAAATACACATAAATAAAAATGAACAAACCTTTTAAAAAAGTAATACAGTATGCATGCATGACATTTTGCTTATCTATTCACTGGGTGCTAGATCCTATATATGTTTTTATTTTATGATTCCTTATTGATTAATTTTGTTTTTTGACACTTTTACACATGTATATAATATATTCTGCTTACTCGTCTCCCACCCTTTCTTATCCCCCCACATCTCCCCGCTTTCCTACCCTTCCCCTTTTCTGGGTCCATGACTTTTGGTTTGGTTTTGTGACCAGTTTAGTTTAACTGGGCCTTCTGCATGACCGTTGGATTGGTCCATTGGTGCTTGATGAGGTCATCAGTAGACCCTGCATATTCTCACACAGGCTATTCTCTTTGATCTTCCCAGGAAGCGTAAGCCCGCTCCTCACTGTTTGATATTTGAAGGAGGCCAAGGTTTCAGAAGTGAAGGTCCTTGCCAAAGGTCACAGAGCACAGAAGGAGCTGCCAGTGAGCAGTGGAGCCTTGCTTCTCTCCAGGGCCTGTGTTTTCCTGCTGTATTTACATTCCAAGATACCAGAGGTTTGGGTTTGATTTGATCATAATAAGGATCGAAGGCATAACAGAGCTTTACCCCATGGACAAAGCAGATAAATTGATAAACAGCCTAAGGTCATTATCAACTTCCAATGAATATTTTCTAAATATATGACTGAATATTTTCCAAATAACATTGTGCCACATGGTTTGGCCTTGTTCAATTGTTTGATTTTATGATGGAATTTTTCATAAAATAAAAAAGTCATTTTTCTTCCAGGTAAGCTTTTTATCTAGAACATTACCTAGATTGAAATCCTATAAATATATGAATATTGTTGGGAAAGGCATTGGATTCCCAGCCCAGGTCCATTCTTACAAGACCTGGTCTGGCTGCAGAAGCCATTCTGTAACAATGCCTCAGACATGCTGTTTGCTCTTATGGCCAGAAGGTGGAGACACACCATGTCAAATACCTCACATACTGTCTTAGATTCAACAAGTCTTTATTAGCCTTTTTAGCATGCCTTAATCTCCTTCAAATGTGCCACTGAGAATACAGTCAGTTACTTATAAGTATCATTCAGGGTTCTTTAGTGAGACAGAACCCCAAGGAGAGAGATGGGTGGATGCATAGATGGATAGATAGGTAGATAAACAGTCAGATAGAAAGGTACATATGTATGTGTGAAGAGGTGATATATAGATGCACAGATGGATGTATAGTTGTGAGAGGTACCGGAGGGACTGCTTCTTGTGACCTTGTGGTGGAGAATGGCCCTGATAGACTTGACTGCCTGCAAGCCAGAGAACCTCAGAACCCAGCAGCATAGCATGGTCAGTCCAAGTTGGAAATCCTCAGATCCAGGGAAGTAGTGCTGCTGATATGATGTTCTATCAGAGGCTGAACATCTGAGAATCAGGGAGTAGGCAGTGGCTTGTAAGTATGGGCGTCCAAAAGCTGGAAAATGGGGAGCGCTGTTGTATAAAAGCAAGAGGAGATGTGAAGCCAACTCCAGAACAGCAAAAAGGAGAGGGAGGAAGCAGGGGAGGAAGAGGAAATGAAGAAGAGGAGGGGCAAATATAGGGAGGGAGGAAGGGACGGGAAAGGGAGGGAGGGAGAGAGAAGGGAACTGATTCATCTTTCCTTTGCTCCTTTATTTTGTCTGTCTTGGTTGACAGGATGGTGTCATCCTTATTGAGTCAAGGCAGAATTCACATACTAGCCTCCTCCATAGATGTCTTCACTAGCATATTCATAAATAATGGCTTGCCATATTACTGTTGTCCTTTAATCTGGTCAATCTGTCACAAAAAAAACTTGACATCCCATGATAAAACTCACATAAATACACATCTAAAAAAACTTGGTCCAAAATATGTTATTGGCTTTAATACAGAATGAAAAAAAAATAGAGAATTTATGAAGCTGGGTCTCGTGGCACAGGCCTGTATGTAATCCCAGCTACTTAGGAGTCTTAGTCAGGAGGATCATAGGTTCAAAGCCTGCCTGGGCTACAGAATTTGTTCAGGACTAGTTTGTACAATTTAGTGTGATCCTACATAAAATAATAATAATTAAAAAGAAAAGGAGATCTGGGAATGAATCCTGATGGTAGAGTACTTCTCAAGTGCATGCACAGAGCCCCAGGCTGAAAATCCTACCAAACAATAGCAAAGCATGGGTAAGAACTATGAGAAGAAATAATAATAAAATACTAGCTATGTTCCTTGTAAACAGAGGCAGAGCTTTTTGTCCCATATGCCCATATACCCAGCAGTCACTTCCCAAATTACCACTCAGAGGCTTATATTATTTATAAATGTTTGGCTGATGGCTCAGGCTTATTACTAGCTAGCCCTTATATTTAAGTTAACCCATATTTCTTATCTACGCTTTGCCATGTGGTTTGTGGCTTGTTACCTCATTTTTTACAGGTCTTGCTTTCTTGGTGGCTGCCTAGTGTCTCTCCAACTCTGCCCTCCTTCTCCCTGTATCTCCATTTGGCTTTCCCTCCCAGCCTTATTCAGCCTTGCCATTGGCCAAACAGCTTTGTTATCAACCAATGAGGGCAGCACATATTCACAGTGTACAGGATCCCACAGCAGTTCCTGGCAAGCCACAGACTCTTTATGAGCATGGAAAGGATGAATGAGTGGCTGGAATATAAAAGCACTTGTTGTAGTTGAAGTTACACTGGACAAAAGATCTGGTGCTTTTGTGGCTGCAAAATACACTCCACCTGTCTTGATTTCTTTCTTTTTATGCATGTAGGTGTGCAGGTAGGCATGCATGTGTGTATGCATGTTCAAGTGTAGGGGGTTTACATGTGTGTGGGGGTGCCTATGTCCATGTGTGTGCATGTGGAGGCCAGATGTTAATGCTGAGTGCCTTTTCGAATGGCTTTTCACTCTGTTTACTGTGACGGGGTCTGGAACTCCCAGGTTTGGCTAGTGCAGCTAGCCAGCTTGCCCAGAAGACCCCTGTTCAGCCTTCCCAGAAAGTGAGGCCTGGGGTTGTAGGTGGGCTACCCTGCCCACCAGGCTTTGTGTGGGTGCTGGGGATCCAGTTTCTGCACACATGCATGTCAAGTGTTCCATCTGTTGAGCCATCTCACCAGGCCTGTGGTTTCTGCTATTTTTTCTTTTTAAATTTAGATTTATTTTACTTTTTATTTGTGTGTGTGTGTGTGTGTGTGTGTGTGTGTGTGTGTGTGTGTGCGCGCGCGTGCATGCTATATGTGTGTATGTGGTGTGTTTATGTGGGTGCCTAAGGAATTCAAAGACAGACTCACATTCACTGGAGCTGGAGTTATACCACCTGATATGGGCTCCAGGAACCGGAAGTCCGTTCCTCTGGAAGAACAGCAAATGCTCTCAACCACTGTACTGTCTCCCCAGCTCCAGTCTCCATTCTCTTGGTGACATGAAATGAATTCCAAGACTCTACTTGTATGCATTTGTAATGTACATTCTGAATATGACACCACAGAAGTCAATTAAACTCGTGAATTTAACTGATGATCAAGTTGATGAAGTGGCGTTTAAAGCTCATGGAAGAATTAATAATAAGCCTTCCAGAAGAGAGTACTAATGCCAGAGTGAGCTCTGTGTTGTAATATGTCTCATTTCACTTGATGACCTCTATCCTTACTAAACAATATTTTTAGTTATTGCATTCACACACACACACACACACACACACACACACACACACACACACGTTCAGTTGTAAACAAAAGGAAGTAAATAGGACTTGCATTGGATAAGAATCTTGAGGATTTCTTTTAAAGCTTTCTCTTTCTTCTGACACGATGACTGAGATTTATGACTTCAGTTCTGAAAGACTCTCACGGGAAGACAAATAAATCAGTGCACACGGGCTCCATTTTATTAGGATAATTTAAAAGACAGCCTAGGCTGGAGCAAATGATCTTGGGGTTTGAGGCACTGGGTAAATCCCCATGAAATTCATGGCCCTTGGAATGAGTCCCAAGACAGGATTTTACTCAGTGACTAGCAGTTTCTCAGCTCCACCTTGATTTCCTTGATGGATAGGAGGCTAATGTAGGAGTAAGCACAAGAGTGGGCATCCTTGGGAGGCTGGCATCTTCTTAACCATCCCCTGCTGGGAAAACAACAGCTAGCAGGGGATAGATGGTTCTCTTTCCCTGTCAAGCTTCAGCCAACCTTCTTCTGTTCCTGATGGTTTGTTGTTCTGTATGGCTGGGTAACTCATGCTGGTAAAGGCCAAGGCAGAGAGGCTGAGGTTTTCTTTCTTTGTGGGCACTGACAGCTCTGTTCAGTTTGGACATCTGGAATCCCATCATATCCTGATCACTTAGTTAAATGATCCCACATGGTATTCACTTCAGTCCTTGTCACTACTGGAAAACGACAATGCTGGATTGTTAATTAAACTGATTTTTTTTTTGAGACAGGGTTTCTCCATGTAGCTTTGGTGCCTGTCCTGGAACTCACTTTGTAAACCAGGCTGGCCTTGAAATCACAGAGATCTACCTGGCTCTGCCTCCCAAGTGCTGAGATTAAAGGTGTGCACCACCGCTGCCCGGCAATTAAACTAATTTTTTAAAGTTAGCGCACAGGATTTTTAGATATCATCATGACCTGGTCAAGCGAAGTGTGTTCTAGGAAACTCTGCTCCTAGCCTCGTCTTGTTTTTCACCCCACCCCACTCCTCACTCTGGTCTCTTCCAGTTTCATGTCACGTGTGATATTTTGCCCCCCATCTCTTCCCTCAGCACTTCTTTTTACTTTCTCTTGGTATCTCTCTAGTGTTTTAGGCTTTTCCCACATTTACACCCATTTGGGTCCATGCCTATAGACATTACAAACTAGGGCTCTCACATGAGAGAGAACATGATGTATTTGTCTTTGGGGGTTTGAGTGACCTCACTTAATATACTTTCCAGACACACCCATGTGCCTACAAATTTCATTTTCTTCAAGGCTGAGTAAAATTTAATTATGTATATGTACATTTTCATTATCTATCATCTATTGATGGGCATCCAGGGTGGTTCACTTTCTTCAGTACTGTGAGTGGAGATGGATATCCACGTGTCTCTCTCTGTGGTAAGGTATGAAGTCCTTTGGGTACATGCCAAGAGTGAAATACTGGGTCATATTGTAGTTCTATTTTAAATTTTTTGAGAAACTCCAGACTGGAGGTATTCTAATGACATAGACTTTGTTTTTATATAAAAAAACCGCGGAGGATCTTCTCTATGTGAAGGGCAACACAGGCAGCTTCACTTTCGCACTAGAGGGAGGCTAGGCCATCGCTAATTAGTGTCTGCCACCTAGAGCGGGACAGATGGAGCCCACCTTGCCCTGTGAGCAGCTTGGCATCTGGTCCCATCTGCAATGGGCTACAGCAAAAGTCTGTAATCATCACAGCTGTTTGATGTGATGTTTTTGGAACATTTGATATCAGATGTTCCAAACCTGTAAACAGGTACCTGAGCAAAGAAACCCAGAGCTGAGCAGTGTGAGCTGCCTTCCAGGAAGTCATGGGAACACTGTCAATGAACTTGACAGAGATGGCCTAGGGGAAAAAAGTACTTCTGATTACAGGACTCTGACCAGAAAATCCTTAGCAATGTTTTATAAACAGCTTCGCTCCTGAGCACACAATCATGAGTTTTGAAAACACCCACTATGACATTCCAATGACCTTGAAAGCACAGTGCTGCCCCTTCCTGGATAGGCATAACTTTTTAACTGCCAACTTCTTGTTTGGGATATAATCATTTGGAATATAACAATGTTTTGATTTGTATGTGGCCTTTAATAATCCTTTTTTTGCTTGTTTTCTTCCTATAAAGGCATACTTCCAAAGCCCTCTCTAAGATTAGATCATCTCTATTTTATTTTATTGAGGTGTTGTTTTGTTTTGTTTGTTTGAGACAAGGTCTCACAATGTAACACTGATGTGCTATGTAGACCTTAGTAGTCTGGACTCAAACTTACAGAGATCTGCCTACCTCTGTCTCTCAGGTGCTGGGATTAAAGGTGTATACCGCCATGCCTGGCTACATTTTAATTTTTTTATATTGCACATGTGTGTACGTGTACCTGTGTGTATGTGTGTGTCTGTGTCTGTATGTGTATGTCTGTGTGTAGATATGTGCATGTGGAATGCAGGTGCCCTTGGAAGTCAGACATCAGATTCCCCCTAGAGCTTGACTTACAAGCATACATGAGCCTCCTGAAGTTGGTGTTGGGCCTGAACTTGGGTCTTTTGCAAGAGTAGTACATGCTCTTAACTGCTGAGCGCCGCACCCCCCCCGCCCCCATTTCTCCATCTTCTTCATTTTTATTTATTACTATTAAGCTACTCATCCATCTGTTAAAATACAATCCTGGGGATTCTGACTTGGATGGTCTGCCCAGAGTCCCAGTCCTTTAGATGCCCAACACTCTCCCTGATGTCAATAATGCCGGTGTCCCTGGTCCAAGGAGAGAACCACAGATATAGCTTACTGTCCTTGTCAGCTTTACATGTCAACTTGACAAGGCCTGGAGCTTTCTGCTAGGAAACCCTCAATTGAGGAATTGTCTAGCTCACATTGGCCTATGGGCATGTCTGGGGGTGAGTTGCTTTGATTATGAATTGATGTAGCACCCTGTCCACTATGGGCAGCACCATCCCTACTCAGGTTTTCCTGGGCTGTAAAGAAAGCTAGCTGGGGCTGGAGAGATGGCTAGGCTCACAACCAAAAATATAAGAAAGCTAGTTGAATATGAGCCTATCAGTAAGCCAGAAAGGAGGCAGCCAGCTGTCATCCTTTATGATCCCTCCCTTGAGTTCCTGCCCCAACTTCCTTCCGTGATGAACTGTGACCTGGAAGTGTAAGGCAAATGAATCCTTTCCTTTCCTAAGTTGCTTTTCATCAGAGTTTTATCACAGCAACAGAGAGGAAACTAGGACACTCACCAGGACGGAGTTGTCCTGGCTGGTTGAACATACAGGCCATTAAATAACTCACACAAGCACACATTCCCAAGACAAACCAGAACATCGATGCATACAGGCAGCACACACGTGGCGTATAATTATCAGTCTTTTCCCAGGTTCCCGCCCTCAGTCCGTCTGTAGTTTTTAGACCTGAAAATGCATGTTGCTCACAGAGAGGGGAGCTCTTTCATCTCGGGAGCAGAGGTTGGCACTCCCGTGCTTTTATTACTGGTAGGCCGGGAGCGTGCTGTCGAGGCTGGCTCTGCCCGCGTCTTCCTGGGACTCTCCGGCGAGTGGCGTGAGCATCTTTTTTTAACTGGTTGGAAACATCGTTTTGTGTTGCTCAGATCTTGAGATGAGTGGTCACCACTTACGTATGACGTATGCATTTGGAAAGCAGCAGTGTGGAGCTAAGGAGGCGGTTCATAGACACAGTGTTTTCTGCATCCCCGTGAGGACCCGAGTTCGAATCCCCAGAACCTATGTACAGGCAGGCATGGGAGTGTACGTTTGTGACCTCGGAGTTCTTGTGGCTCGAGAGACGGCAGAGATGGGAGAATTTCCCACAGTTCATAGGCCAGTTAGCAAGGCATATACAGCAGTGCACAAGAGGTGGATACAGCAGTGCACAGGAGACGTATACAGCAGTGCACA
>CABHPR010093767.1:0-11092 GCA_902168415.1 Peromyscus melanophrys
CACACACACACACACACACACACACACACACACACACACACACACCTTCCAAGGGGGAGCCTTTCCCTAAGAATCAGAGAAGGAGCCTGGGAACCTAAACACCTAAATACAGCAGGCAGATGATGGGAAATAAAAACAGCTACGTCTCAAAAAAAGCAAAACCGGCCACGAAGCTGCTTATAAATGACATGTTATTGTTTCTCTCTGGTCCCTCGGGGACTTTCTGGCTATTTTAATGCTGTGTTTTCATAAGACACGTTCAAGCAGCAGGGCAGGGAACAGTGAGAGCGGAATAAGAATTAGACGTGTTGACTCTGCCTGTGCCCTGCAGGTGAAATGTCACGTCTTGTTCCCAGCCTCTGAAGATTCAATTACGTGGACCATTTTCCAGCAATGCTGGGGCCGTGCAAACTGCTCGAAGGGAGCTGCTGAGGCATCCCTGCCATCATAAACAGGAACCCAGCTGTTTAGACGATGGAGCTTTGTTTAGTTCAAAGCATGCGAAAATGTGGTTGTTCTCAGTGCCATGGCAAACCTCCCGTGTGGAAAACGCAGGATACTTCTGAGCCGCGCACGCACGTGTCAAGACTTGCAGGTGGGCCCAGGTTTGGGCCAGCTGGGACTTTTCCAGGCCTGTGTTCTGTCACTCAGGGAAGGTGACTAGAAATGAAGCATGTGCATTGGTGATTCAGCCTTTGACAGATGCTGTGACACTTTACAGTACTCAATAAATGCCACCTCCCGACTCCCAAATCAAAGTCACATTTCTACTCCTCCCCATCCCCCCAGATTTTTCTCATTTTCTTTGGAAATAAACTAGAGCTCTAGAACTTTGGAGTCATTTCATCCAATTATTTTGCAAAAACACAAGTTAAAAGTACTAGGCAGGCGAGATCCACATGACGGAGGAGAGAACAAGTTTCAAAGGTTGATATTCTTCATGGTAACCTGTCTCCAGTCTCCCTGCCTCCTTGGGTAGAGAGGGGCAATCAGGTTCTGAATCTCTAGTTAGAAGATCACATGTCCTATAAAACCCCTACAACTGGGTTTGGCTCCTGAAGGGGCATTGGGTGCTACACAATGGCACGGGCAGGGCTGTCCAGGGCAATCCATCCACTTTACAGGGGAAGAATGGGAGGGAATGGGATTAGTCAGTCTGCCCAGTACATGGGAAGCCATTCACACCGCGTGCAGGTAGCTGAGAAGTTGTGTTTCCCCTGTTTTTTCTTCTTCTGCCCCCTAGTCCCCACACCTAATAGCCCAGAGAAAGAGTTCTTTTGATTCTATTGACATTTCACTTTTCTTCCTACGATGGCAAATTCAACTACTTCCCAAGCACAGGAGAACTCAAGTGCCACCGAACAGCTCAGTCCTGCAAGGCTTCTTGTGAGGTGGGACATGAGGAGGACTCTTTAAGGCATTGCTGAGACCTTTTCTTTTGAGATCAATGGGGGGTGGGCCGGGAGAGGTGGCTCCGCAGCTGAGATCGCTTGCTGCTCTTTCAGAGGACCCAAATGTGGTACCCAGCACCTACATCAGGCATCTCGCAGCTGCCTGTAACTCCAGTTCCCCAGGATTCAGTGACATTATCTTGCCTCTAAAGGCCCCTTCATACACACACACACACACACACTATAAAAGATGTACATTGAATTTTTATCACTGATCTAGAGAAATTTTACTTCAACAGCTCATGAATCTTCATCTCTGCTGTTACTTTACTTCTGAGGGTTTCGACACAAACACTGCTCTCTCGCTCTCTCTCTCTCTCTCTCTCTCTCTCTCTCTCTCTCTCTCTCCTCAGTTTATGTAGAGTTTGTTTTTCTTTTTCAGTTTCTGACCATCCCTCTACCCAAATGCTTGGGGGATGGGAAAGGTTGGAGTTTGGAGAGATGATGCCCCTGCAGAGATGTAACCCCCCCCCCCCCACACGCTCTCTTGTGCAGCTTGGAGACCACTCCACTAGAAAGCATGGCACTCCCACCTCGGCACTGTTAAACCCCATCCCTGCCCTGGACAATAGAATGTGAGGAGATGATGTCGAGACACTTGCGAGACTAACTCTCACAGGCGACATGGCTTCTGCCTAGCTTTCTTGGGTTCTTATCCTGGGTGTCAGACACTTTGTTTCCAGGAAGCCCAGCCTCCAAGAAGAGGGTGTTTGAGCCACAAGCCAGCAAGAGCCAACACAGGCCAACAGCCCCCTTTGGATATTTCCCAGTGGGGACCTCAGACACCATGGGGTAGAGATAAGTCACTTGCCGCTTGTTCAACTTCCTGCCCAACAGGAAGTAAGAGAAGTGATAAAAGGGGATGATTTCAAGCTGCTGAGCTTGCGTATTTTGTTAGACAGCTGTCAGTAACAAAAAGCGGGCCTCTTGTATCATACCTGAGAAGTCCATGTTGTGAGTGAAGGCTCCAGACATCACCGTTCTGGGGGGCCAGCCCTTTCTTCCAGCTCTCTCCTTTGAGAGCTTCTCTGTTCATGCTGCCTTCACTATCCTGTGATGAAAACTGTAAACATACCACCAGGCTAGATACATGCATGTTCATATATGTGGCGTATTATGTACCTGGTGATAAAATCGAGAAATAGGAGGAAAATCCTAACAATACAACATAAAGCCAATTTGTGGTTGTTCTCCTACAGTGTAGAATTGTGTCTCTGAACATCAGTATGGTGCAGGCTTTTGTATAATAAAAATAACAAGGTTTAAGGAAAAATATGTATGCTTAATGGGAGAATACACAGCACATAAACAATTTTGTGATTAATTTATTACAGAATAAGTTACCAGCTTCATAAAATAAACATAATTTCCTTGCACCATGACCCTTGAAAAGCACATGCTGTTTGGGGAATGGCTTGGTTCTGGAGAAGGAGTGGCAGAGACACAGTGGTGTGACCAGAAGGGTCTCTACTTGAAATGCAAGACCTGCTGACTCAGCGTTGCAGCGGCCATTTTTAACTCACTGTACTTGAAGGCAATGAATAACTGTGGTTTGTACTGTACTGTACTGTGCTATCCTCTATTGTACTGCACCATATTATACTGGACTGTGCTCTATTTTGTTGTACTAATCTATATTATGTTACATTATATGTACTATCTATATTGTATTATACGGTACTATATGGTATTGTGCTGTATTGCGTCATATTGTTTCATATTGTACTTGCTATAATGTATTGTATGGTACTGTGCTATACTGTATTATTTTCAGAGCAAGATCTCTGTGTAATGTAGATTCTTACAGGTTTGGTCCTCTGGTGATATTCCTCTTTGTCCAGAGCTTTCCTTTAACACTTAGATCTGGATTGTGTGTGTGTGTGTGTGTGTGTGTGTGTGTGTGTGTGTGTGTGTGTATGTGTGTGTGTGTGTGTGTGTGATCTGAATTCAAGTCCTCATGTTTGAATGACAAGCACTGTACTGGCGGAATGGTCTTCCCAGCCTGCTCTGTATTTATATAACCAGAATGCTTGCCTGCCCTTGAGACTTTGCAGTGCATATGTCCATCACAAATATCCAACACTCACTTACGGGTGAAATGGTCAGGAGATGTATATGTCAATAATTTACCTCTCAAAATAATTAAGTGTGAATTTGAAGTTAAGAGAAGACGTCAGTGTTCAAATGAAAACCTTGGGCCAATGAGATGGTTCAACGGATAAAGCCTGATGACCTGAATTTGATCCTTGGGACCCACATGGTTGAAGGGGTGAACCTACACCTGCAAGGTCTCTACGTCCACATGCATGCCATGACATGTGGGCACCACCCCTCCTCCAAATAAAGTAATGTAATAATAAAAAAGAAAACCTTTGTCTCTGTACTTGAAATGCATACACACATAGGCGTGCATGCACACAGACATACACACATGGGAGGGGGAGAGAGGGAGAGAGACGGGGCGGGGGGAAGACTTTGAACACATAGCTACAGATGCAGGCAGCTGATATAGGTAGTATTTTGGTGACTCGAGTACCAAATGGTTTTCGTCATCAGGAATGTGATTTTCTGAAGTGATGAACCATGCTTGGTACCGTTCCAAGCCAAACAGAGAAGAGCTTCCTCTTATCTTCCATCTTAGCTAGATTCTTAGACCCTGTATTTACACATGAAATGTCAGATTGTGGGCTCAGATAACGAACAGGTTTCTCCCTCCATACGAAAACTCAAGTGGGCATCCAGAAGTCCCGTGAGAGGGTGCACAGTTTGTTCTCCTGGGGGACGACTAGCGTCTTTCTTTTATTCCTACCGAATGCCAGAGGCACTCCTTAGTTGTACAGGGAGTCAGACCTAGCATTGTGTTCTGCACTGGCTGGATTGCAATGCAAACAGAGTTCTTAAACCCACCACGTCTCTCCTAGCAGAGTTAGCACACCGAGTGGGGGAGCGTGGGGGTTGGGACGGGAACAAATGAGTAGATGCAGAGAGGCTGGGGACCCTGAGCTCCCAGTTCCATGGCACCTGGAGGAGAGAGTGCTCAGGGCCAGACACTGCCCCTCTGAAGGCTGGCTCTTGGTGGACTACTGGAGGCTTGGATTCACACTGTCTGACCTGTTTGTGCAAGCAAATTGCTTGATGCCAATACCAGGCTTCCTTCACTATGTGTTTCAAGAATTCTTTCCCTGGGGAGATGTAAACAACATCTACCCCCCTCTTTATAAGGTCCCAAGACAAACCAAAGTACAATTCCACCAGGGGGGGCAAATGAATTTATTGGGCTTGATACAGAATATGACTGAGGGGTTGCTGTCAGGAGCATGGGGTACTCCAAGCAGCCACACGGGAAAATCTTCATCCAGCATGATGGCAGCTTCCCCATAGACACAAAGATGGAGTCTCTTCAGCAACCCCTCCTCAGATTATAAGCTCTAGTACCATCCTGGAGATGGTAAGGTCATGTGCAATTAGGGCAGAATTCTATACCAGTGTGTGGGAGCAGAGGCTGGAGCCTTGGTGAGGTCCAGCGGTCCTCCCCACCCCTCCTTCTCTGGGGGAATGTCAGCAGTGACAAGTCCCTTGAAGATGGTTTTGTGCAAGCAGGCACAGCTGATTGACGACAGTGACAGCTACTCTGCTCCGAGCACCCTCTTCTGTGACACTGTGTGCTATGTCCAGGGGAGTCGGTATGACTGGCTCTCAGTGCAGATGCTGGTACTGAAGCCTCTGTCCCGCCAGGAGGTGACAGTCTACACAACTATTCCAAGTTGGTGCTGGAGGAATTAACGGCACTGGGAAGGACCCTGGAAGTTGTCACCTGGATTCCTCCAGGGTTTGTCCCACTGTCTTTTTCCTGTACTCATTTTGTGTCCCCGTGAGGTGGTAAGTAACAGCAGTGGGTCTAGCTATCTAGTGAGCCCCCAGTGAGTTCTCTTAGCTAACCACCAGAGAGAGGTCCTCCTGGGGACTCTATACTCTGCAGAAACATCACCTTTTCCTCCCTGCAGGAAACTCCCTTTGCCTGGCGATTCTGGTGGCCTCTCCTGAGTCTAGTTCTATGGGTAAGCTTCTTAAAATCTATAAGCTTACATATCAGAAGCCCCAACAGGTCCTAAAGATGAGACACAAGGTGTGACCCACAAGGAGGTATTATACAATTGACACTAAATAAGTGACCTGGAGCTAAACTCTTAGGGGGTGGTATCAGGGTAGAAGGAACACAGAATATGACAGTCTGAATTTATTGATTTATTTTATCACATTTATTCATTGTGTGTATAACACATTTATTCAGTGTGTGTGTGTGTGTGTGTGTGTGTGTGTGTGTGTGTGTGTGTGTATGTGTGTGTGTGTGTCCCCGTGCCTGTGTTCACACTCGGTGTGTGTAGGTCAGTGGAGGACATGTGGGAGTCAATTTTCTCCCTCCACCATGTGGGTCCCAGGTATTGAACTCAGGGCATCAGGCTTGGCAGGAGGAACCTTGACTTGCAGAATCATCTCTACAACCCGGTCTGCAGTTATTGAGATGCGTTGTGTAGCTTGATGGGTTAGAAAGGACTCCACCTGGTGGCTTGTATGACAAAGACACAATCGTGTGTTGGTTTTCAGAAAGAAGTAGGCAACCTCGCAGAGAGAGTCCGAATTGTCTCAGAGAGAACCAAACCACCTGGAAAGGTTAGTGGTCTGGACACTAAGGACGCTGATATGAGCCAAAGCAGAAAGAGAGGAGCATGCTGCTAGGATCTGATCTGAGCAAAGGGGCCTTAGAGTTGCAGTTTTTGGAAAGCATGTCCGACAGCCACGTAGAACATAGACCTCTGAGTGGCAAGCTTGGACAGAGAGCTAAGGAAATTTTCAAGCAAAGTGTTGAAGGTGATTATATTAAATTTCCCATGGATGTGACAAAGTCCACTGAAGGGAAAGAAGGGGGGAGGGAGGGAGGGGAGGGAGGGGAAGGGAAGAGAGGCAGGGAAGGAAGGGAGAGAGGGAGGACAGGGAGGGTCACTTTAACTCATAGTTTGAGGGTACAGCCCACCTTGGTGGGGATGCATGGCAGCAGGAGCATGCAGCAGATGCAGAGATGAACGCTGGCCCTCAGCTCACTTTCTCCTCAGGAGAGAGAGACAGTTTATCGAACAGCACCCCATTTAGAAGTTTGGGATTGGTGAAATCTGGGGTATACCCTGGAGCCTGCTTCAGGTGCTGCTGCATTATAACAAGCAACTCTGCATGTAATGGCTTAAATGCATGCATTTGCTTGTCTGGATCTAGAAAGGGCTCAGCTGGGCTGGTTTATCTCTGTATCACCTGACTGGGAATGGAATGTATGTTCTCCATGTCTGGTAACATGTTTCTTCTGTGTGTGTGTGTGTGTGTGTGTGTGTGTGTGTGTGTGTGCGTGTGTGTGTGTGTGTGTCAGAGGTTGCCATCAGATATCATTTCCAATCACTCTCTACTTTATTTTTTGAGACCGAGTTTTTCACTGACCATAGAGCTCACAGAGCGAGTTTATTGGGGTACTCACAGGAGCATGGATGACTTAAAGGCGGCTGTATCACTAAGATGCCCAGCCCACTATGAGTGATGCTCACGACAGCTGCATCCCTGGAGCGCTCTGCATGTGTTTATTGCTTGTCTAACCTCGGGCAGGGGCTTTGTGAACCTTGCCAGTTTCGACTCCTAGGACTTGTGAGACATGTTTGCATGCCAGCTCTCACCACTCCACTTCCAGTCCCATTTGGCAGTGTTTCCACGCAACATACCACATAGCTGCTAGTACCTGATGCTCACCCAGGCATCACATGATTTGTGTGGAGGATGTGATTGGGTATATCCTCAAAGGATCCAGTGTGATGGTCCTGAGGTGGTCAGCCAGAGATGGAAGGCCATAGGGACACCTTCTCTCAAGACAGATAAGGCAATTCTTCCTGAGAGAGCTGGTTGTTACACAAGATCGAGCCTAGCCTCTCTCTAGTCTCTTGCGCCCTTTCATCATGGAATTCCTTCATACTCAGCAAGCCCTACTCATTTGTGAGCTTGCATTGTGGTTATATACTTTGCTGCCATATAACTAGACAACCCTCACCAGGACCAAACAACTCATGCTCGCCATAGCCTGGTCTTCCAGGCTTCAAAATGCTAAGCTAAATAAACCTATTTTCTTATGAACAGGTGCATCCTTGAATATTTTGTACATTAACAGAAAAGGACCAAGACTGATGTTGTATTGGAATTTACAATGGGATTGAGCTAAATATACAGGTAACCACGTGGTTGGATCTTAGCATAATTGTGGTGGTCGAAGGGAGTCAGACAAAAACCCATGAACCTTGAGAATCACTTCTATAAACTTAGGAGAGACAAGATAAACAGATCATTTCTATTGCATTGGCAGTGGAGACATGCAGATGTCCAACTTAGTATTTGTGCACTTAGCTGTGTGTAAGCTTTCCTTTAAGAGGAAGTACGGCAAATAGTGACCCTAGCTAATGGGACTTCAGTAAGTGTGCATTGATCAGTGCAGAAAGAGACAGATAAATGAGTAGTTTGTGAAAAAAGGAATATAATAAAGTGTTCAATCTAGGAGCCAGATAGGTAGGCACTCAGTAAAATCCAACTTTTATGTCTGACTTTTTAAAATAAAATATTAAGGTGGTCTGGCAAGATGGCTTCCAAGCCTGGAGGCCTGAGTTGGGTCCCTGGGGACATGGTGGAGGGAGAGAATTGATTCTCCCAGGCTGTCCTCTGACCTCCACACACACATGTGCTTGGTACATATATGTGCACCCCCAACACGTATATACATGCACATGCACAAATGAATAAAAATAATCATTGTTTGAATTAAAATATTAGGAAAAATCATATTGAGATTTTTGGCCTCCCACAAGATTTCTAGACATAATTCAGAGGGAAGAGGTGTTTATGACAGTGTGCAGGCAAGCTCATCCATGCATGCTGAGGTTGGAGGTTGATGGCGATGTGTTTCCCCCAGTCACTTCTCCACCTTATTTTTTTGATACAGAGTCCCCCACTGAGCCTGGAGCTTGCTGTTTCCACTAGGTTGTCTGGCCAGTGAACCCTGGATCTCCACCTATCTCTGCATTCCCACTCTCTATGCGTGCTAGATTTCAGATTTGCTCAGCCACACCCAGCTTTCACATGGGGTCCTGGGATCCGAACTCAGGTCTTCACGCTAAGATGGCTCCTAACACATCTCCGAGCCCATGGAAATGCTGTATGTCTCTGTGTATTCAGGGGTGCCTACAGCTTTTGTTCCTGTACAGCCCTTATGTGTTGGTGTAGCCTGACCTTGCTCCTACTGTGATGGGGGCTCTCCTGCATCACAGGTTGTAATTGGCTGTTGCTACACGAGAGAAGTTTTCTTTCTTTTGCAGACCATTCATTTGGTAAACAGAAGCGAGGAATGCAATGATTGGGCAGGAATTACCCTGGATTTTCTGGGTATAAAGCTCTGTCTTCAAATGACTGTATTTTCTAATTCTCTTCCAACATTTTATTTCATGTGTTCTGTTTCTTATGTTATTGACACCACATACAAATTCTGATTGCCAACTCAGGCCCTGGATGGTGATGGCCTTGGCACAAAACTTAAACTGTTTCTTTTTACCACTTGTGTACATTTAGGCATCTTATTTAAGATCTGAGTATCTCATTTTTCCTGTCTGTGAAATGGGGACACAAGCAATACTTATGGGCTTGAGATGCTGCAAAGTTCAAATGGATGGTGTGTGTAACACTTCAGTGCGGGACTAGGCCAGTCTACAAGGAAACAACACATTCACCACTGCTCTGAAAGTGCCTGTGGCTGGCGGGTCACACTGAGCAGACCCAGTTATTTCTGAAAGTGTGAAATAAGCTATCATCTGAAAGGTGTGTGTGTGTGTGTGTGTGTGTGTGTGTGTGTGTGTGTGTGTGTGTAGAGGCCAGAGGGCATCCTCAGGTATTCTCCTCTGGATACTATGAATGTTTTGCTTTTTTGTGGCAAGTTTCTCACTGGCCTGGACTCATGAAGTAAGCAAGCTGGCTGGAGTCTGGCCGGTGGCTCCCATCCATGCGTTTTTATCTGCACAGTACTGATAGTGCAAGCACTCATTCAACTTTCTCCTCTGGCCAAAAGGATTTTGATGGTGGCCGTTTTTGAGCAAAATAAACTTGATGGGACCAAAAAAAGGCTGACAAAAAACTATGCCTTGCACCCGCCCCATTTTGCAGAGCTGAGGTCCTTACCCACAGGCATGAGGGTGAGGGGCAATAATGGAGACAAGAAATAAGAACCTTTCTGCGTGATGCAGACATGATGGTGTAGCCTCAGCTGGCTGCACATCCAGTTCCCCATTTCCGTCAGATAGTAGTGAAAAAATCCACAAAGTATTAGTGATGAGAACCAAAGTAAAGAATTAATAAAGAATTATTCTTGTAGGTCATACATGGGTCTTCCCCAGAGAGGAGCCAGGGCCCTGACTGAAGTATGCCATAAATTCCGAAGAGGAAGGTAGGCCTTAGCAACCAGGTGTGTGAGAAGGCTCGTTGGGCTACAGGGAAGTCTGAGTTTCGGTCTTGTGGCTGCGGGGAGGCTGATGGCCAGAGCAACAGTTAGTCACCGTGCAGACCTGGGCCCATCACGGCTCCCGCCGGACACACATGGATGTGGGCCACCTATAATTAGGAGTAGCAGATGCTGTGGTCCGGGCTTTGCCCACCGCAGGCGGCGTTGGTGCTCGCCTCCCTCTGAGGATATTTTAGGCTGGGGGATTTTGATTTTATTTTTGTGTGAGATTCACCTTGGATGGAAACCCAGAGCTGATTGATGGCCTTGGCCAGGCTGCCTTTTTTATCCCTGCACCTAAATGCAGGCCAAGCCTGTGGCTTCAGTCAACGGCAACAGCTCGCCAGCTGAGATGGCTGCGGATCCCACAGACAGGCCTGATTTCCGGCAGATGTCCCAGATACCAGGCAGGAGAGCCACCACAGAAATGGTTGCGTAAAAGAAGGTCTGCTCAGTGTGACCCGCCAGCCACAGGCCGGCTGCACCCTGTTCTTTCCCAGTTGGAAACTTCAGGCATAGCTGAGGTCCCCCCTTTCCCAGAGCATCCCTTTGTCCCAGATACTGGCTCTGGCACGTCCAGCGAGGCTTCTTCTCTGACTGAGTACTGTCACTTGGGGCCTCTACAGGGTCTGTCCCCTGATAAAAGGGCCCTTGCTGCCTCTGGAGTAAAGTTCAGTTTGAAGGGCAGGAATGGATAGCTGGTATCAGTGTCTTTAGCCACCAAGTATACGTATCACCAACTGCCTCACCATGTACCCCACACTCCATCTACTAGCTACCTCCCCCAACATATGTCACAGAGCAAGGATGAAGGCCAGGTAAGTCCCAGGCAGCCTAGCACTTATTAAGGGACAGGACAAGGGTTGAAACTCAGAGATGTCCACTCTCAGGAGCTCTGTTTGAGGTCTGGCCCAGACACTACTTCACTAGGTCAGTCTTCTGAAAAAGAGAATCAGAGGGTATGCTGTGTGTCAGAGGGAAAAACAGGCAAGTGAGGAGAATGTCTCCATAAGGGTAGTGTTGTGTGTATATGCACACACACACACACACACACACACACACACACACACACACA
>CABHPR010093770.1:0-18847 GCA_902168415.1 Peromyscus melanophrys
GGATTAAAGGCGTGCGCCACCACCGCCCGGCCATAGTCATCTTGATTACCAGCTAATAATTGCTGCCTGGGGAACTATGCTGAGAAGCCTAGGTCAAACTTAGTAACAATGCCATGGTCAACTAGCAATGTCTGTCCTTGATGTGGGGGGAAAATATAGGACTGTATATGTGCCAAATATTTGCCATTCCTGGTCCAGTCCTACTTCCCAGAAGTAGGAAATATGGACTTGAAAGGAAACACTGGATCAGGGTTCCACTTTTCAACACCCCAGACCTGTGACCTCATGCCAGACATTTAACAAAGCTTTGTCTAGTTGTTTCATTTATAAAAACAAAGATTAGCATATTCAGTCTGTATTCCACGTAGATTAATTGTGAGAATCACTTGAAAATGCTTACAAGAAAGCCAGCAATTGTGAAATGTTATATAAATGCAAGGTGTTTTTGTTATTAGTGTGTGGTACTGGGCCAGTTTGTACTTGACAAGAAAGGAGAGCCAAGTCAGTGACTGTTTCGGTCTGTCTCTGCCTACATCATTTTGACCCAGACTCTGCACATTCCTTTCTGAGTGCTGAGCTATAGGAGGAGAGCCTTGAAGGGTACAAACAACTTGCATTTGAAAACAGATGTCAAGGTTGGTGGAGCAGGTCAGGAGTAGAATGCTTGCCTAGTAGACGCAAGGCTCTAGATTGGATGTTCAGCACTACTAAACCAAATACTGAAACAGATAAACGAAAGCCAGAAAGTCTCTTTCATGTTACTGTGTGATTTAGATCATGTTTTGTAAACTCTGGGAGCCTCAGTTTCTTTAGCTGTAACATGAAGATGTTAAAAAACAAACAGTAGAACAAAGCCTCTCACCCAATAATATCTGCCTTAACAGTCATCTCCTAGGATGATGCAGTATTTAAAGGGGTTATACACAAGAGTGTATAACATAGGAAACCTGAGGTATGAATAGTTGTCCCCCTTATTTTGATTTGAGCCAAGTAATATTTCTATAAATGATTTCTCCTGCTCTCTTCTGTGATTCCCAAACAGCCCCTAACATCCCTGTACTGTCATCACTGGTTACATTAGGGTAAGGCTGGGGCTGGAGGAGGTGGCTCAGTGGATGAAGCATGGGATTCAGGTCCCCAGAATCCACATAAAATCCACGCTGGTCTGGTTGCTGCCTGTTATCCCAGTGCTTGGGAGGCAGAGAATGAGGGTCTTTGGAGCAAGCTAGCTAGACTAGTTAGAAGTAGAGAGCTCCAGCTTCAGCAAGAGATCCTGCCTCAGTAAAGCCCCATGAGGACATCTGAAGGTTAGGTCAGGCCTTTATACCTGTACATGTTTGCGCATGCACACACATGCACTTATACTCTGAACACATACATGTGCAAAGAGGAAGAAATTAGGACAAGGTCTCCATGAGGTCTCGGTGTCAACACTGGAGTGCTAACAGCAAAACCAGGGCTGAGTCAGAATTTAGAGATCAGCAACAACATGAAACAGAAGCCAGAAGCCTTTAAACCAGAGATGGAATAGGATTGGGTTGCATGTCAGAGGTGCTGGAGAGGCCAAAGGCATGCCCCCCATCTAAGAGAAACAAGGGGAACATGGCAAATAAAGTCCCTGGGCTATGTGAGAAGTCAGAGCCAGCCAGTGCTGATGGATGGGTTGGTTCCAAAGCGCTAGTCCTTGGCAGCCCCACACCCTTCTTCACTTTTGGAAATTTTTCTTAAGTTCTGGGCTCTGGCCCAGCAGCATTAGAAGCCTGGAGTTCTGAGGTTGCTGTGAGACACCCACACCCACTTTCCCTCCTCTGTTTTGCCTTTCCACCCTCCACAGATTTGTTCTTTATGCCCCTATGAACTGCAAGCAAAGAGAAGAGCAATTTGATCAAGGCTGTGTGTATTCGATTCCTGGGCTACTAGAACAAAATACCACGCACTAGGAGGCTAAAAGAAAAGAAATGCATTGTGTTAAACTCTGGAGGCCTGATGTGCAAGGATTGCCAACAGGACTCTTCTAGCTTCTAGTGTTCTTCTGGGATTCACTGGTGTTTGCTTTCCTGAAAAATGTATTACTCTGATTCTTGCCTTCATTGCCCCATGGTGGTCTCCCTCTGCAGGTCAGTCTCTGTGTCTAACTCTCTAACTTTTATAAAGATCCAGCCATGCAGATGTATTTGATTAAGATCCACACTAATGACTTCATCTTAACTCAATAAGCTACAGCTGCCTATATCCAACTGAGGTCACCTTCTGAGGTATGAGGGAATTTGAGAATGATGTAATTCAACCCATAATGCTCTCCTTGCTTCTCTGAAGGTGATTCAAGCCAAGGTGGTTGAATGGAGATGCAGAATGAGGGGGAACACACACCAGAACAGCACAGTGTCTGCTTCTGCACAGTGACTGGAGATATTGCTATGCTGACTTTATTTTTTTTTCTATGTTTTGCCAGTATGCTTGTGCAACACATGTATGCAGTACCAGTGGTGGACAGAAGAGGGCATCAGAGTTTCCCCAGGACTGGAGTTAGAGATGGTTATTAGCTGCCAAGTGGGTGCTGGGAAGCAAACACAGGTCCTCTGGAGGAGCAGCCAGAGCTCTTAACTGCTGAACCATCTCTCCAGGCTTAGTAGGAAAACTATCCCCCCCCTAGTCCGCTGGAGAAGAGAAAGAGCTGTCAGATTTTTTTGTTTTTTGTTTTTTGCTTTTTTTTTTTTTTTGTCAGAAATGACAACGTCCATGACACTTGCTGAATTAGTTACCAATTAAGGAAATGGGGTGAATGTTATGGTCCAGATCTGGCTTGTACCCCAAACGTGCATGTACTGGAAGCTTGGTCTCCAGTGTGGCTCTGTCAAGATGGTGGAGGTGGGAGAGGTGAATATTGGCGAAATTACTAAGGCCACTCCACGTAGTTAAAAGGAGATTTATTTAAAGGCGTAACTCACAAATGAAGGGATAGGTAGATGATGGGTTCTGGAAGAGACGCAGCGCAGTCCGGCGGTGTTCTCTGGAGAACTTTCCTCGGTCTACCTCTCGCGTCCAGGTCCAGGAAACAAGAGAGCGCCGCGCATCCCGATCTCAGGTCTTCAGCCCTCCCTTGGCCCCGCCTTGTAGGCGTGATAGTTACGGAAGCCTCAATGGGGGTTGGAACTTCCAGACCAAAGCTGGAATGGCTACCCACTACAGGTGAAGCCTGGTAGAAGGTGCTTAGGTCATGGGGTACCACTCTCATGAATGGAGTATGCTGTGTCTTGGGAGAAGTCGAGTGTGATGGGAGTAAGGGAGCTCTCTCAGGAACAGGCACTGTAAGAGCCCAGTCTCTTCCAGGTCTCTTGCTCTCTGTCTCTCCAGGTGATTGCCTGTGCACATGCTTCCACGAGGATGTCACCAGAGCTAAGCAGAGTCTGACACCATACTCCTGTATCTTCAGACGCGTGGACTAAATAAGCTTTGGAAAGCTTTAAAAGTCAAGTGTCAGCATCAGGTATTTTGTTACAGCAGCACAGGATGAATTAAGATGCTACATTTCAAGTGTTTATAACATGTACTCTGGCTCTCAAAACTTTGTCAGGCCTGGAGAGAGGACACAATAAACAGCTGTTGAATGTACATTTTTTCACACATACACATACAGCCACATATTTAAGAACTGGGCCTTGCCACAAGTGGGGTGAAGAACATCAGTGACAGAACTCAGAGATGCTGGACCTTTGCCTGTCCCAATGCTCCCCCCTACTCCTGGGTGATCTCAGCATATACCCTGGGACCTTAGGTCCCCATCCTAAAGCAAACATTGGAGTCCTGGACTGAGCCTTATATTTCTAAGCCGTCATGAAATCCTTCTTTCCCAAGTTCCAATCCTGCATCACATTCATGAGCATCTTGAGATGGGTACAAGCTCAGCGATCATCAAGGCCCACCTCCTTCCTGCCTTAGTAATCAGGGAATCTGTAATGGAACCTGTGTTAGTTAGGGTTTCAACTGCTGTGATAGAACACCATGACCAAAAAGCAAGTTGGGGAGGAAAGGGTTTATTAGACTTACACTTCCATATTGCTGTTCATCATTGACGGAAATCAGGACAGGAACTCAAACAGGGCAGGATCCTGGGGGGCAGGAGCTGATACAGAAGCCTTGGAGGGGTGGTGCTTACTTGTTTGCTTCTCCTGGCTTACTTGGCCTGCTTTCTTATAGAGCCCAGGACCACCAGCCCAGGGATGGTATCACCCACTATAGGCTAGGCCCTCCCCCATTGATCACTAGTTGAGAAAATGCCTTACAGCTGAATCTCAAGGAGGCATTTCCTTGACTGAGGCTCCTTCCTCTCTGATGACTCTAGCTTGTGTCAAGTTGACACAGAAAACCAGCCAGTAAAGAGTCCTACCACCAGGACTCTGGATTCACTACTATGGCCCTTCCTAGAAAGGAAGGACCCTGTCTTCTCTTGGCTGACTGCTACAAAGAAAGTGTCAGGTAAAGAATTCTTTTGTATGTAGTTATTTGGAAGAACCTAGTTCAAAAGCCCCCATGTCCCCCTGCTGTAAGGGCAAACATGAGGATTGGGAGAGTTGGCGGGTTGTGGGGAGGTGCTGGGTCAGATTCTTCCAACTCTCAGTCTTCAGACCCTGCCAGCTGGCTCGCTGTTTACTTCACCTGCAGTGACAGATGGTTCTCAGTCCCAGACTGCCTTACATCAATTCTTCCAGCATCTCGAGAGACAAGAGATGCCTTGTGGGAAGCAAGGCCACGGCCCAGGCTTGACCTCACATGGTGCTGCATTCTCATTGCCCAATTCTTTCGCCCCCAAGACAGTTTCACACGCAGATGAACAACAGCTCCAGTTTAGCAGGGTAGTGAGCTCACGGACTGCTACCACCACTGCCTCCTTTGTACGACAACCGGGCCCACTAATGGTCAGGGAGTAGCCCTGTCAATCATCCCTAGAGCTCTTTACTGCTCACAGTGTCCTGTGAGAATGCTGGAGGATGTCTCTCCCACAGCCAGCCCCACCCAAGTTACTGGATTAGGCTCCTCTTCTTTATTACATGCCAGGCTTACTTGGAGCAGACAACTGATCAGAACGGGTCCTGTGCATGTATTTATAAAACTTAAATGGTCACCAGGGAGCTATGTTTAATAAGTAAAGCCAACCTGCCATCCAATCAGAGGGGGACAGTGAAGGTTCTCAGTTTTCCCATATTCAGCAATTAAAAGTACAGTTGGAAAGCTCATTTAAATTTGAACTTCACAAAAATAACAAATAGTCGTTTAGTATAAGTGAATCCTGGACAATATTTGGGTCATACACTAAGAATTATTTGTTAGGTATCTTTATCTGCAACACAAGTTTAACTGTACATGTTGTATTTTATCTGTCCTATGGCATTTCATGGTCAGGATATCCGATGCCTTGACTCTTGACTGTTGGAAGCAAGTCTGGGACTTTTTCCAGTCCTGACATTAGCAGCCCTTCATAAGTGCTACGCCCAGAGCCTCTGAGTGGCTGCCCAGGAAGACTCACAATGCCTGTGCCTAGGAATTCCTGGAAACAGGAGGTGCAGTTGATTAGTGTTTGCAGATAATCTCATTTGATTCCTCTGTGTCTGATAGGATTTGTCAAGGATGCCCTGCTTTATTTCAGATGAGAAACTAACACTTTGGTGACATTGACCATGCTAGAGTCCCTTAGGTGAAAAGCCAGGCAAGGGTTATTCCAGCTACCAGTTCTAAGACCAACAGCACCTCCCTTTTTCTTAGAATATAATGCTTTACTACTATCATCCAAAAAATCATGCACTATGGTTCTCTATGGCTGTAAAATGAGCACTTGATTATTGCTGAAAAATTGGGAAGCAGACAAAAAGAAAGGAAGAAAGATCATAAGAGAATTAATTCTAAATATTGGGAGATTCCTTCAACATATGGATGTATGGTCTTCCACTTTGTGTCTTTCAAAATATATATAAATATATATTATTAGTTTTTAATTTTTAAAAAGCTAAATCTTCTTATATGCATATATAGGTGATTTGAACATTACCCAAGTTTAGGTAATATTCATGTGACAATCTGGAGATGATTAAAGTGTACGGGAAGATGTACATAAGTTACATACAAATATGACGTGATTTTATGTAAGCACTTTTATATCTACAGATTTTAATGTCTGTGATAAGCAAATTGTATACATAATATAAATTCACATTGGCTTGAAATTAGATGATTTGTTTGCTTGTATTAACTGGAATTTATGACTAAGCAGAGGAAGACAATAAAATATCAAACAAGTTCCGGATAAAGAGAAAGGGCATTAAAGTGAAGGACACTGGATAAGGTGCTAACTATGATGGGTAAATGCCCTCTGTCCTGAATGGTTCCTAGTCCAGGTGAATGTTTGGTGGATGAAGAGGGCCCACCTAAAAAAGATCAATTCCTAATGCTTTCCCATGGAAATACTGACAAACAGCTGCAAGCCACTCCGTAGCTGACTTCCCCTTTAGGCAAAGGCATCTATCTCTGTTGTGGGATAATGCTCTTGTACACTATATAGATTTGTCACGCCTATTGATTTAATACAACGCTGATTGGCCAGTAGCCAGGCAGGAAGTATAGGCGGGGCCACCAGACTAGGAGAATGCTGGGAAGAAGAGAGGTGGAGTCGGGGTCTGCAGTCAGACGCAAAGGAAGTAAGATGAGAATGTTGGACTGAGAAAAGGTACCAAGCCACATGGCTAAACATAGACAAGAATTATGGGTTAATTTAGGCATAAGAGCTGGTTAGTTATAAGCCTGAGCAATAGGCCAGACAATTTATAATTAATATAAGCCTCTGTGGGTTTATTTGGGACAGAACTGCTTCGGGACCTGGTGGGACAGAAACTTCCACCAACCCATGTCCGTCAGAATTGCTGCTGCTGTCACAGGTACTCAGGAGTAAGCTAGAGCATATCTCTAATCAATACATTTGTAAATTATCAATGCTCATATGTAACCTTGGGACAACTTCTTGTTTGAAGGTATTGGGGTCGTTACTCATTTCAGGATGCTGTAATATGAAATGGGAAGTCTCTCAGCATCATGTGGCACCTAAGACGGTTCGTCTCTACAGCCAGTTGCTAAGCATGGCAACTTGGGACAGCACAGTCTGAAAATGGATTGTGGCCAGTATCATAGATATCTGTGGAGAGACATCATCCTAGGAGTCTTCAGGCTACGGGTAACCGGGACCATTATTCTGTTCACTGGCCTCCATATAGGTGCACACACACAAGATCTACTACTATGGACCAGAAAAGCTTCTCTACTGTCCCAAACTGTTCCTCAAGACACTCAGTTCCCTAAGTAAACAACTCATAGCTTTGTAATCCCCTCCCTAGCATGGCAGCAGGTCCTGTGGAAAGTTACCTGAGAGACCCTGGGGACCGAAGATGAGCTCATTCAGAGAGCTGGATGACTAGATGACTCTCTGGGTCTCCGCTACATGTTCTTTCTTCGTAAGAAACATGGACACAAACCACTCAGGAAGCACGTGACTATGAGAGTCCAAGACTATTTGATTAGTTTTCATTGTGTGCATCTATGCATACTGTTACCTTAAGAATTCCTTTTATAATGCAGTCAAATGGGTATTTCTTATATTTCCTGCTGAACAGAACAAGTCAACCCTACCGACATATTAAACAAAATGAAGAGTGCCTGCTCAAGAACAGCTATGAAAACATAGGGTACTGTAGATCACTGTGATCTGTCTTGGTTTGTTCAATGTTCTTGCACAGAAAGGAAAATGGTACCAAACAAGATATTCCTCTCTCCCCACTCCTACTCCTATCCCATCCCTATACCTACCCTCACTACCACCCCATCCCCATGTCTACCCTCACCCCTACCCATCCCCATGTCTACCCTCACTCCTACCCATCCCTGTGTCTACCCTCACTACCACCCATCCCCATGTCTACCCTCACTACCACCCATCCCCATGTCTACCCTCACTACCACCCCATCCCCATGTCTACCCTCACTACCACCCATCCCCATGTCTACCCTCACTCCTACCCATCCCCATGTCTACCCTCACTCCTACCCCATACCTATGTCTACCCTCACTCCTACCCATCTCCATGTCTACCCTCACCCCTACCCTATCCCTATGCCTACCCTCACTCCCACCCCATCCCTATGCCTACCCTCACCCCTACCCTATTCCCATCCCCAACCCCACTCTCATCTCTACCTCTATCACTGTCCCCCCAACCCTCCCACCACACAAACTCCAAACTCCAACTGGCATTGTTTCAGACACAAGAATTTCTCTCCTCATTTTGAGGGGATAAGAAATATTTGTCTGGAATGAAATTCCCAAGACAGAAGTCGTGTCAAGTTCCTAAGGAGCAAAAAAATAAATAAATAAATAAAAAATAAATAAATAAAAGGTACCAATTCCAAGTATAAAGTCTTAAAACAATGGGAGGAAAACCACACGTCAGAGACGTCTACAACAGTTACTGCTTTGGGCCATAATTTTGAACAATTATAATGGGCACTGACAAATTGCATTTAATATTAAAATGCATTCAAGTGGAATGTAGAGACTGGAATCTTTCATGGTGGGTGAACGGAGCACAGGAGGAGAGCCAACTAATCCGCTGCCAGAGCACCAGTTATTCTAGACATGTGACTGCCACCTAGTGGCATACACTGTTGAGGAATTGGACAGTTAGCTACAGCCAACCACTAGAAAACAGCACCATTCTCTGCTGTTGCTGACATTCAAATTCTTTTCTCTCTTTTTATTTTGTTGTATCTCGTCTTAAATCTTTTTAAAATAAGTCCAAAGACATTCATATGCTTTCCCTAATATAAAATACTTTCCTTTGTTTCTCTTAGCACGTCCCATTCTTCTTCCTTCTTTTATCACGCCGGCTTTATAGATAAGGTGAGTTCCTGCTTTTGCTTTTCTTTTTTTTTTTTTCCCCAGCCAGCTACTTCTTCTGTCTCTCCTTCTGTTTCGTATAACGGAAAATGCTGTGACATAATGGTCACTGCAAAGCTCACACAGAGTCTCAATAGCCTTTGTTAGGGCATACGAGCACGGCCCTCCTGAATGGATTAAGGCCATTTTCACAGGTTTGCATAGTTCTAGGAAGAACCGAGAGAACAGGGCCTTTCTTGTTCTTTGTATTCCACTGTGGGAAGACACAGCATGAAACCCATGCCAAATGCTCGCATCATACTCTTGGACTTCCAATCTTCTAGCACCATTAGCCAAATCTGCATGTTTTATAACTTACTCGGTCTCAGGTATTCTGTCACAAAAACTTGAAATGGAACAACAACAGAAAATGGGTAACAAGAGTCTGGCCGCTAGAGTAACAAATGCTTGCAAATGTGATGGTGGCTTCTGGAACAAGATGATGGATGCAGAAGGAAGAAGCAGGAGAAGCTGGCTTTGTGCCTACCCTCCCTACCTCGAGAAAGGGAACTCTTCCAGCCAGCACTCACATCATGAAGGCAGCAAAGTGTTTCTGACCTTGGCACTGTGTTCCTCTTGAATTTGACCTAAAATACGTAAGATGGATGTGGCGCTGCACTCTCAGCTAAGGATTATTTTTCTTAAGAATCTGAATTATAAATCACTCTGTCATTTTCAAAGAGTGGTTACTGGGTCTAAATTATCATTATTATTTGCCATGCAGCAATCTCAAATTCAAATACAACTTAACCAGCATCCCTGAGCATCTTGAGTGATCCAAAGAAGCCAGCCATGGAGATGAATATGGGATGAATCTCCTTGTCTCAGTTCCATCTATGATGGCCAATCACACAGATTCTAAGAGTCTGCTCCTTCACGTTCTCTTGACAACAACTCCTTTGCTTCTTTGGGGGACATGGAATGATTATAGGACCCTCGTCCCTTGTCAGGGTGACAGTGTCATGGGAGGCTATTTGAGGACTACCTTTCTAGCTGTGTACACATTCTTGCTCTGCAATCTTGAAGCTACTAGTTTAGTTAGCTTTCTATCTTTATGACAAAATGTTCGAGAGAAAGAAACCAAAGGAGGATTTGTTTAATTTGGCTCATGGTTTGAGGTCTCAGCCTATGGTCTGCTGCTCCATTTTTTTTAGGCCTATGTGAAGGTAGAGAGTTCAAACACTCTTGATAGCTCTACTAGATGGAGACCAAGCCTTCAACAAATGGGCTTTCTTGGTTGGGGGTGGAGGGGAGCACTTTATATTAAAGTCAAAATACCCACCAGCGCTCTGCATGAGAAGGTTGTTTGCCGCTCTCCTGACCCCACTACTGCCCATTTTGCCTCAGCCAATGGGAGGAACAGGACATGGAGATCTCTACGCAACTTTGTAGAGTAGCTGAACTGCTACAGCAGGGAGAGTAAGTAAATCAGAGATTTAAAATCTAAAACCAGAGAGCATCGTATGCCTCCTCTTCTGTGAAATCTAGCCTGTCTGGCTAGTGGGCGACCTGATTCCTGAGGTCACACAGTGAACCAGGATCCTTTCATTGTTCCAGCATCCCCTTCCTCCATGGTCACATTCAGGCTTGGGCACATTCATGTTCCAGGTCACAGTAGGGCAAAGAAATGAGTTCAGACAAGTCATTCTCTTCAGGGAGAGGCAGAAGGTACACATTAGATTTCCACTCACACTTTTTGGTGAGAACTTACCATGTTACCACACCTCTACTGAAGGACCTAAGCATCCTTTCCAACAATGTTCACACTCTGCTTCTGGTGAACACCAGTTCCTTCCATGTGCTGCTGTTCTCGGTGCTACTTACTTTCCAGTTCAGTGTGTGTCTTGTGGGAACTTCCCTGGCCCATCCTTTAATTGGGTTTGAAGGTGGAAGGATAATAGAAAGTAAGGCGGTAGAATCAATAGAAGTTGAAAATGGATGACAAAGTCTTAATGAACCGGAAGGAGTTAACGATATACTTGTGTTTTAATCTTGATCTGGAGGGAGACAGGGTTTTCATGGCATGAGCTGATGGCAGAAGATCTGGAAGAGGATGAAAATAAAAACAGTATCTGGCCTAGAACATGCACTGAGAACTATGCATTATGCCACTCATCTGTAAGCAACATTTACACCTGTTTCCTAAATTGAGGACTAATGAACCTAGGGTTTCCAGGGGCAAAGCACATTGTCCATGGTCAAGCAACAGAACAGTTGCCCTTGGCCCCTGGAATCCCTTCCTGTAATCTCTGTGACATATCATGTCCCATCTGATGAAGAGGAAGAATCTGACCTCACAAGTAGATGTAGCTTATGTTCAGGAACTGGAAAAACTCAGTTGCTAAGTGAGATGCTGGGTGGCTGTGGTGGTGAAGGTGGTGGTGGTAGTGGAGGTTGTGGTGGTTGTGGTGATGATGGTCGTAGCTGTGGTGGTCATGGTGGTACTTCAGGAACTAGGGCTGAAGTTATCTGGAATAATTTATTTGATGTCTTGAGACATTTGCGTGGATAGAATGAAATACCATAGACTAGGTGGCTCAGAAATGATACAAGGTCTTCCTAGTTCTGGAGGTTGTCAAGTCTAAGACCAAAGTGCTTGGAGTTTCTGTGTCTGGTGATGGTCTACTTCAACCATCCTTTTACTGAAACTTCACATATATATAGAACGGGCAAGTTATAGCACTTTGGACTCCTTTTTGAAGGATACTAATGCCATTCTGGAGGGCTCTGTTTACTTCACTTAATCGTCTCCTAAGTTTTAACAAGTGAATTTGGGAGGGACATGAACATTCATTTGCTAGCACTTGTTTTTTCTTGTGGTTGGTATTGGAGGTTGGCTGCCCAACAGACAAGCTGCTGTGAAGCTGTATCATTTTTCATGCCTGGTGTGGTAGTATTAAATATGCCCACAAATGCCCTGATAATCTTTCCTTTCTTAAGTAGAGCTTAGTTATCTTCAAATTAATTATCTTTCAAATATGGATGACACTTAGTGACTCATTTCTAAATAATCACATAACACATGATACTGGTGTCTGACTCCTAAGATTAGGATATGAAGACACTGTGGTTTCCTCTTTCTGTTTTTTTAAGTCACTTACTGTGGGGGAAAACCAGCTGCTGTGAACCTTGGTAGCACATGGCATGGAGCTGAGTCCTCTGGTCACAAGTGAGAAAGGAACTGAAGACTTCCGTCGGCAGCATGGGAGCAGAGTTAACTGCTTGGAAGTGAGTCCTCCAGCCCATTGAGCCTCTCAGCGAGGCCAGCCCTAGCTGACATCTTGACCAAAACTTTAAGAGGGACCCTGAGACTAACTAGCTATGCTAATCCCAAATTTGCACCCATAGAAACCATGAACAATAAACCCTGGTTGTTGTCCTCCAGCAAGATTTGGAATAATTTGTGAATGAAAAAGCTGATCAATGTGTCTTGACTCAGGAGTCACAAAACATCATTTGCAATATTCTATTTGTTAAGTGAATTTTCAGCCAAGCTCAAGGGGGAGAAGATACTGGCAGGAATACACACATACACACACACACACACACAAAAATGTGGAGAAAAACTTAGTTATGGCTTAAACTGCCCTAAGAATGGACAAGTTGGTGTATCTGTATTATAAAATTGGAAGATGGCCAGAAAATACAAAAAAAAAAATAAGCAAGTCATTTTTTAGTTGTAGCAGCTATAATAATACAAAGGTCTATATTATTTCCCACAGAACTTCTATTAATCCCCTGGACCATGGAGTCAATGAGAACAAGATTTTCAGATCTATTTTGTGTTCGTCCACCCATCTCAAGAGAGCTACACCGTGTGTAAGGTACATGATGTCTTCACAAGGTATCTGATGGACAAACACATGTGACTGGTTGGGAAACTAGGAATATATAGCTGGCCCCGCAAGGTTTTTTGTTGCGTTTTGTTATCTACACACCAACTTCCTGAACAGTGAATGAAAATATATCACCCAAGCTGTACATTTGTGTAGCGTTTTCTCCTATTTACTGCACTGTGATCCATAACTGCTGAGCCGTCTCTCCAGCTTTCATTTATTTATTTATTTTTTATGTGAACGGGTGTTTTGCCTGCATATATGTCTGTGTATCACATGTGTGCAGTGCACAAGGAGGCTTGAATAGGACATCAGAGCCCTTGGAACAGGAGTTACAGTTAGTTGTGAGCTGCCATGTAGGTGCTGGGACTTGAACCCAAGTCCCCTGGAAGAGCACCCAGTGCTCTTAGCTAATGAGAATTGTGATTCTCTTAAGATCGTTCAAGTTTGTTTTCTTGCTATGATAACACTGTGACCCAAAGCGACTTGGGGAGAAAAGGGTTTAATCTCTTTTTACCCTTTGAGTCCATCATCAAAAAAAGTCAAGACAGGAATTCAAGGCAGGAGCTTGAAGCAGAAACCACTGAGGAAGGTTGCTCACTGGCTTGCTCTCACTGGCTTGCTCAGCTATCTTTCTTACACAGCCCAGGTGTGCCTACTCAGAAATGGGACGGTCTACACTGGGTCCTCCCACATCAAGTTACAACCAAGCAAATGCCCCAAGACATGCCCACAGACCAACGTGATGGAGGCAATTCCTCAGCTGAAGTCCAGTTCTGTTAGGCTGACGATGGAAGCTAATTATCTATCACATGTGCAGGGGTTCCTAAAGAGTACTATGTGAAGTGACTTTGTTTTTGAGATTGAATGAGTGAAGATCTTAACTTTGAACAGTCATTTGATTATTTTCCTGTGCATATTACAAAGCACAGAAAGGACCTGGTGTGCTGAAGAGAACTAGTAGGTTTAGAGTAGGCCAGATAGCATGCAGACAGAGTAATTGCAAAACCTATGCTGAGTAAATGTCACCTGATTGAACCTTTCCAGTAAGACGTGTAATCTGTGAGGGAGACGTCTTATATCTGTTTGACAGAAAGTGAAATTGCAGCTTAGAGATACTAATCGGGTAATAGTGTGTTTTCTTTGCTCGAGAAACCATCACTGGATTCCGTTTTTCAGTTGCTCATAAGCATGTATGGATTCCTGACAGGTGTGTATTATACCATCTATCTCCACATGGTACCTTCCTGTCATCCTCTGCCTGACTTTGAAGGCTTCAAGGTTCTCCAGCAATAACAGTGGAATGCTTTGCTTCGGGGATGAGACCGGAAGTGTAGTTTACTTTGTGTTTCTTCAAGTTCGCTCCTATCTTAGGTTATCTTTGGTCCCTTCATAGTCATTTGACATCCAACTTCTCTATCTGACCTCATATCCTATCAGTTACCAGGTTAAAACTTTGAAATATTCTTACCAGGCCACCAGCTTTTCACCAACCCCTAAGCTAAGACTCTCATCAGACAGTATCTAAAACAGGCATCATTTCCCCCAGCTTTACCATAATCCCATACCTAATATTCTTACCAATGTATGTGATAAATGCATTGAGTTATGACTCTCATTTGTTCTGTGAACATAAAAGTTCACATAACTAGTACCATGTTGAAAAATAAAAACCATGTTCCTGGGGACAACCTGTTCCTGGGCCATGGTCACTCACCTTGGGTGTACACTAAATTATTTGTTATTAACTTTGAGGGGAGAGCACTGTTGTTTTGCATCAACAGGGATGCTTCTCCTCTAGGCCCTTGCTCTCTGGGAATAGTTCCCTTCTCCACCTTTCTCTATGGCCCTTGACTTTACTGTTTCAAAAACCCCACTTCACAATTTCCGCTCACTTCAAGCAGTTCTCACTGCGTGTTTCTTGCTTGAAGAATGTGGGGAGCCTAAGAGTCTTTACATTTCAAACATCCTTGGTCTATTTTAGTCCAAGTTCTAAGAGCTTCTGTCAATAAACTAAAAGCTTCCATAGGTTTTGGTTGTGGCTTTTGAAATGCCCAAGGGCTTTTCAATTCGATTCCACTCCATTCTGCGTGCCAAAAGTCACACCCATAATTCTTTCAAGCTTTTTTCTCCCTCTCCTAGAAGTAATTACTGCTAATTTGGGCATGCTCCCACGGTGGGAACATGCCTTTAAGCTTCCAAGGAGTCTTTTCACCTAGCAGGGTGAGATGTTAGGTGGGTAACCTGCAGCAAGAATGGGAACGCACTTGCTGACATCTGGAGTTCTGTATTGAGATTTAGCCTCTGTGAAGGAAGTTGCCAGAGCCTGCAAAGGGGCTGGGTGTCTGTTGTACTGGTTGGCCCACTTGCCCTATGTATAACCATAATTCTGAAGCTCTGGCAGGACAGGGTCTCTTTACATAGCTCACCTATTCTGGAGCTCAATATGTAGACCAGGCTGACCTTGAACTCACAGGCATCCACCTGCCTCTGCCTCCCGAGAGGGAAGGGACTAAAGGCATACGCCACTACCAAAAGAAATACTTGTACCCTTCCCTTTGGCTATTAGACTATCACCATTTAAAAATATTTCATTTCTGGGAACTAGTCTGTTTCATAGACAAGCATGAAGCCCTGGGTTCAACTACCAGTGCCACATAAAACCAGATGTGGTGGTGCACTCAAGATGTAGAAGCAGGAAGACCAGAAGTTCAAAGTTACCCTCGGCTACATACCAAATTTCAGACTGGACTACGTGAGTCCGTCTGTATCTGGAAAAGAAAAGAAAGCAAAACAAAAAGAGCCTTTCTCTTTTCTCTTTCAAAAATGAGATCGGCCGGGCAGTGGTGGCGTACACTTTTAATCCTAGCACTCGGGAGGCAGAGCTAGGTAGATCTCTGTGAGTTCGAGGCCGGCCTGGGCTACAGAGTGAGTTCCTGGAAAGGTGCAAAGCTACACAGAGAAACCCTGTCTCGAAAAACCAAAAAAAAAAAAAAAAAAAATAGAGATCATTTGGACCCCATAGTTCTCAGCTGAGATTTAAATAAAAAATATCTCTGCTTGCAGAGAATGGAGGTTACCTGGGACCCAGTTTATCTTTCTCCCAGTTATAGCGTTTATCTCACGGTTTTCTACAAATTGCCCATAGACACAATGTGTGTGTGTGTGTGTGTGTGTGTGTGTGTGTGTGTGTGTGTGTGTGGCTTCATTCTAATGGCTGTTTGATGAATATGTCTGGATGGTGGCTTTTCTCTATACTGTGATTCAGACATCCAGACTCCTTCCATCTATTCACATAAGAAAACCCAAGGCAACCATAGCACAGAGAACCAAAGAAAAAAAACCATTTCCTCTCCAGCTGAGAAGCAGGACAAAGACTGATATCATTCAAATTTATGGAAGCAGAGATCCTGGGGGTAGGGCAAATATTTCCTCTGACATCCTGGAGCATGGGCTGGGCTTCAGCCCTTTGAGGTTGGGTGCTGGCCAGTGGCTGTTGGGGTCCTCCATCAGGCAGAATAAGGATAGCCCCCCAAGTTACAGTACTACATTTAACAGCAGCTGCAAACTGGATTCAGGTGTCGCTGCTGGAACCAGCTGTCTGCTGGGGTGATGCAGGAGGGCTGAGGTGAGGTTGGCAAGTTAGCCGCCAACAGGGTAGGCACAAGAGCAAACAAGAGGGACCAAGTCCCTTCTCTCCCAGAATTCCCATTTTCCACTAGAGCAGAATTTAAGAGGGAGCCTGTTGGTGAAGTAGATATTGCCAACATCACAGAACAGAGATTGGTCTCCTGGAAGAAGATGTGAGACGGTAACTGGGGTTGGGGGCAGTCACTGGGCAGCCACTGCAACCCTTGGCTGGTTTCCTTCCTTTTGGCCCCTTGGATATGTTTTCCACCTTCTTGGCTTCCTGTGTGATGCGCAGCCAGCTGCCTAGCCTCATGGTTTCCGAGTGTGAGTCTCACTAAGAGATGGGAAGAATGGAGGAGGCTGATGTCAGTACACTTAGGCACCTGACTCCTGGAAAGGGACACTGTATTCCCTACCTTTCTTGTTTCTGTCCAACACTTGACAACAAGCTGGGAAGGATTTATTTTGACTCGTAGTTGGAGTCCCTCACGGAAGGGAAGGCTGGGTGGCGGCAGATAGATCCACGGTGGCAGGAGAATGCAGCTGGGCCTCCTTGCCCCTTTACATCTTGGTGCAGTGGGAATTGGAGAGCGAACAGGAAGTAGATCCAGGATATAAAACTTTGAGGCCCTCTTGCAGTGATCCACTTCTTCAAGCCAGGCTCCACCTCCTAAAGGTTCCATAACTTTGAAAAATAAGGTCACCAGCTGGGAAGCAGGTGTTCAAACACGTGAAGCTATTGGGGGGCGTTCACATGCAAACCATGACAGGCTGCGGTCTTTTTCCTCAGTGCTCTCTCTCTCCTATCCCTGTCAGTGGGGTGACATTGCGGCCTCGCTACTTTTAGCCCCAGGATACTGTCCTGCATTATCCCAGCTGGGTTCTCCACTCCTTTGTTCCCATCTCTTTATACAGTTTCATATATTTTATATATGTTAATGAACATATAACTTTATATAGTTATATATATTCATTCAGTTCTCTTCACACCGCCCTAATTTAAGGGTGTCACTGTGATTCTAGGAGCCTACCTAACCGTTTAAGACTGTGAAGGGAAGGACTGGCCACAATTACAGTAAGCCAGACAGGGTAGGTGGCTGTGGGGAGAAAGTGGTGTAATGAAGCTGTGGCCTTGTAAGGAAGGATCAGCCAATTGGTTGGCCCAGTAGAAAACTGGGGAATTGAATAAATAATTCAAACACAGCTCTCCCATCTCCTAATCCCCGATTTCCTTCTAAGTGGGGAAGCCGGAAGTGAGATGACTGAGAGGCAAGCCTCAGCGGAAAACCTCCTTGGTCCTTGAGCAGGTCACATACAGCTGGAAAATGAACCAGTGAGCTATCGGGGCCCAAGGCACCTGTCACAGTTACAGTCATCACTGATGCGGCCTACGCTGTGTGATAAATGTACGGCAATAATCGTCAGAGAGAATTTCTTACTCTTCATTGTCGGTTTTAAAATAATTCACACCTGAGCAAGAAGGATCTATTTAAGTGTAAAGATTTTCAAATTCACTAAAATGTTTTATAAATGAATTTAATTTTACACTTAACAGAGAAAGTATCCCACATGTGGGGCTTTCAATTGAAGATAAATTAAAAACTCTGAGTGATGATATGCAGTGACCAGCAGAAATAGCTCATGCCATGCTTCTTCCTCTTTGAAGCGCTGTTCTGTCATGATTTAGTTGGAGTTTCATAATGTTTTATAGAATGAGCTGTATCTCATGAGCCAAAGACTTACTCCATTAAACAGTTGCACTTGGCTGCTCCTTAGCTTTTTGGCTAAGATCAAACCAAATTTACAGCGAAACATATTTGTATAGCACAGAGCATGCTAGCTGTGTTGAGATGGACAGCCTAATTGGCAGTCTCTGAAGTAACCTCTACCGAGACACCAGTGCTCTTTAAAGCATGTTATCAAAGGCTCACTGATCTGAAGCTTACATGTGTGTAATTAAGATGTGACTGTAACTATAATGGTGTTTTGGGAGTTAGGCTAACAAAAGATTCCTTTACTGATCATGTGATGCCCATCATTATTCCTATGCTTTCTCCAGGTACTGCCTGTAGTGGCGTGGGTGGATTTGCTCCAGGGCCCTGCCCCTTGGTCTCCTACTGTTTCTAGCTTGTGTTCTATGCTTGCAGTGTGTTTTCTCTGCACCGGGACTACTGTTTCCTCAAGCCCCTGCTTCCTTGGAGCTTCAGCCAGCAGACTTCTCCAGCTGAGCTGGCCTTCCCGGCCTAGTCACTAGCCACTTTAGCTCCTGTGTTTTCCTCCACCCCCAATCCACTTTCCAGAGCTAGCAGGTTCAAGTCCTTACACAAGATCTTCATTTGGTCAAACCATATATGTGTGTGTGTGTGTGTGTGTGTGTGTGTGTGTGTGTGTGTGTGTGTGTGTGTGT
>CABHPR010093772.1:3524-17515 GCA_902168415.1 Peromyscus melanophrys
TTTCCTTTTTGGTGTTATCTAACCAGGACCTGACAGGCCAGCCAAGCATGATAACATTGAACTAACTCCCAGTCCTTTTTAAACTCAAAGTTTGTCTTTGTTGGTCTTTAGTCTTGCAGCTTAGGTTCTCCCCTTGACTTGTAATGGAGGGGTAGGTTGAAGACATGCTCATTTATCCCCAAGGAGGTGTTATGGTGGTGTCGACAGTTCTCTGGGGTGAGTAGTCATATTGTTACTCAGACCTGCCAGCGAAAGATCAGGTCACAACCTGCCATCTTCTCAGCATACTGAACATCAAAACGCTCATTCTGAGCCACAGTGAAGGTGTTTTTCCAGTCCCCAGCAATGCCTGGGAGGGACAGAGGAAAGACAGAGTGACAATCGCAGAGGCGGCTCAAATGGCTTTGGTAGCTTTCCAAATCCCTCAATCCCCATCCTTCCCGAGACCCACCTTTCCTCATGAAGGGGGAAACAGAGTGGTCCATGTGGTGAGAAGGGATGGTGGTGTAGTTAGCCATGGGGTTCTCCTTCATTTTCTTGAAGGATGTATGGTGAACAATGAGATCCACAGTCTCCTCAGGGAGGGAGTGCCCCAAAAACTCCAGAATCTTCTTGATCTCCCTTTTGGGGTCCTGGAGCACCGAAGGATGCTTCAGTGGAGGTTGATGATGCTCATTTGGATAAGGGGAGGCACCTCTGTGATGTGACAGGAAGCCATCTATGCCTTTCCACTAAGGACCTCTTACTCTCTGTGTCTTAAGTCTGAGCCTCTTTCCCCGGGGCAAAATCGGTAGCTTCCTACCCTGCCATCTTGGCATGATCTCTGGGTTCATTCTGGAGAGGACAGGGACAGACTTTGATCTCTGGTGCCCAGACTTGGCACCTCTGGAGCAGAGAAGCAAGAGCAGCAAGCCACCAGGTCAATACTGGCACATGACTGACACCTCCTCCAAGATAAGGGCTGAGCATGCTCTCTGCTGAGCTGTGCTGAGGTCCTGAGCCAGGAGGTAAGATGGGAGGTGCTGTCTGGAGTGGGGCTGGGATAGGGATGGGCTCAGGGCCAGGACAGGGCCAGGTTCCTGAGGGTCCTGCCTGTGGGACCCAGAAGGAGGTGGTAGCAGGCAGCCTCACCTCCTTCATGTCTTCATAGAAGAGATAGAGAACAGGGTGAGTGTGTGTCAGCCCCCACCACTCCTTCACGTGCTGGAACCACGACCCATAGGACACTGGGGACAAGACAGCACAGACACAGGCCCTGTTAGCTCCAGCTCTGCCCCTGGGTCCAGCCCCCTCCTTGCTACAGGCTCAGATTCACCTTTCCCATCCATGAAGTTCTCCAGGAAGCTCTCCCAGGTGCCTGGATCAGGGTACAGCCCCTTGGCCATGTTATAGAAATGATAATAGGAGACAGCCACATCCTTTGGATTTCGAGCAATGTAGATCACCTGCAGGGGCAGAGGATCCCTAGTTCTGGTTCCCTCTGCTGTCCTGTTACCTTTCACAGGACCCAGTGAGGTGCCATACTTTCTAGCACTGGGGACTCTCAGCACTTCTTTTGGGGATGGCAGAAGAGAACCCAGGACTAGAAGTTGACGTGTTGAGATTTCATAGTATGGGTACCACTGACCTAAGATTACACCTTTGATGCCAAAGTCCTGGCTGTTCCATGAACTATATTTTCTCTGACTCCTTTATTGTCAACACATCCACATGGTAGGTCAGAGTTCCACCATCCCCTCCCATCTCTGTCCTGTGAGCACCTGGACTCTGCTTCTCTAGCTTACACTGAAGAATTCCATTTTCCTTGTTATCTGAGCCCTGCCACAGTGACAGCCAGACATCCTCCATACAAGATGAAACAGGGCTTGAGTAGTCCCACAATTCCCAGCAGAACAGACTGAAGCTAGGATGACCCCAGGAGTTTTGTATCCTCTCCCCTTAGCCCCCATTTCCTCCCCCTCTCTCCCTCTTTCCCTTCCTCCCTCCTTTCCTTACTTTTCCTGTCTTCCTGAAACAGGGTCAGATACAGCTCAGACTGGTCTTGAACTTACTGTGATCCTCCTGCCTCTACTTCCCAAATGCTGGAAGGTACCACCATAACTGGGGTTTCTTGTTTTTGTTTATTTTTACCTTGGTCTTCTGATCCAGCAGACTCCGAGGAAGCAAGGACAGGGGCAGATGGGTCTTAAGGAGCCGGGGGGCCGGTGTCTCTTCCAAAGATTCAAGACCTACAGTTGAAAGAGAACTTTGTTAAGAGGTCCTGCCTCTCTCCACTTGTGTCTAGCTCCCTAGTTCTCATACCTGAGGGAACTCCTGGGCATCTGAACTCAAGGAAGGGCACCCGGGCATAGATAGGGGCCCGGTGACACTTTTCTAGCTTGCCGTCCTGGTAGATCATGTCCAGTATCTCACTCATCCAGGTAGTACCTGGAAAGAAGGGAACAAGATGTGAGGAGGGCCCAGAGTCTGGACCTGCTTGCCAAAGTGAGGTCTATAGGACATTAGGGAATCCCTTGTGTTAGTATTCTGAGCCTCCCTCTTGGGGACCCACCCCTTAGAGACTTGCCCAGTATCCTGACATCATCTTATTAAAGTCTCCTTTAAGAAAAAACTCCTCCCTCTTCACTCTCTCTCTTTCCTCCCTTTTGCCAAAGGTAGTGCTCACCTCCCCCCCCCCCCCCCCCCACCCCGTTCCCTTTAATAATAAACTTTCCACATGGACATTTGTCTGCATGGTGTAACTTTTCACTGCTCCATGCTGCAACCACAGCCGCAGCCCTCCGCAGTGTTGCATGTTGTGTTTCTCTCACCCACCGGGGCACCTAGGCCCAACCCACCAAGGCCTCCCACACGTCATTTCATAACATTGGTGCTGTGTAACTCAGCAGAGGCCTTCCTGGCTCTTTCTCCTGCCTGCCGGCACTCTGAGACACTAGAATCTCTGGAAACTTCAACACTCACTCCATAATCGGTAAGCCCCCTACACCTTCTGGCCATTTTCCACAAGTGAGGATTTGTATCGTTCTCCACCATGGTTTCTCACCTTTTGGCCTTGTCCAAAAGACCCTGTACCGGGCACCACACATCTTGGTCTTTCAGCCCTCCAGTCCCTGTTCCTATCCGACCACATATGGGACAGCTTGTGCCAACTCCCACTGCCCCTAAATCTTTGGATGAGGATCCACTGACCACCCGACTCTGTCATCCATCCTTGCTGAGCCTCTGGGATGCTGGAAGCTCAGCCAGCTGGATCTTCTTCTATCTTACTTATGGAAAATGAGCCTCCTACCAAACTTCTATCTTTATAACTGCTGCCAGCGATCCCTGTCTGTGATGAAACATTGTGTACCCAATAAAGCTTTCCTGGGGATGAGAAGACAAAGCCAGCCACTAAATTAGACATAGAAGTCAGGCTGTGGTGGCACAAGCCTTTAATCCTATGACTTGGGAGGCAGAGATCTGTCTGGATATCTGTGAGTTCAAAGCTACACTGAGAACAGAGCCAGACATGGTGGCACACACCTTTAATCCCAGCACTTGAGATCTCATGTCTTTGCTTGGGCAGGACACACACCTTTAATCCCAGGAAGTAATATGGCAGGACACAGGAAGTTATATAAGGCCTGAAGAAACAGGAACTCACTCTCTTGAGGCTGAGGATTTCAAAGAGGTAAGAATGGGGCTGGCTTGTTCTGTTTCTCTGATCTTTCAGCTTTCACCCCAATATGTGGCTCCAGGTTTTTTCTACACCTGTACCTTGACTCCTTCCTCACCACCTGTTCCCTCATGTTTCTGCTCAAACTGTCTCGTACTATTCTGTCTCTGTCTGCTCCCTGTTTCCCACTCTTTTCCCTCCTCCTGCTGCCACCCCCTTGATCCCCACCTCCACCCCCACGGCCCACCTTCCCTCTGCTACTGCTGCTGCTCTGAGGCTCGGGAGGCCCAGGATGCCTCCCTTTTCTTCTGCTACTTCCTGGCTTTCTCTCACTGTGCTGTCTCTCAGTCTACGCCTGAAGTCCCGTAATTGTTATCTCTGACTTTTAAGTTGGTCAGCTGATAGTTTCCTGGAAAGTTTTGTCTGTCATTCTGTTGAAAAAGTTTATTTCATATGACAGATAGAAATGTGTGATTGATGTGGCCACATGAATGTGTTTCTGACTGACTTTTGAATGCTTGAGTTTATGTGTTCTATATATGTTCCATATGTCTTGAAAGAAAAAAAAAAACCCTTGTGAACACATGGGTCAGGTGCCAGTGGGCAATTAAGTGGTCAGGCAGGCACCACCTTGACTAAGGTCAAAGACAAATAGGTCTTATGGCTCTGCCGCCGTATTTGATAAGGGCATTCATGTGGTCAGGAGCCATCTTTACTAAGGGCAGCAAAATGTGACTTCCTGTCTATGGCTCAAGCATGGGCTGGGTGCTGGCTGCTCAGGCCATCTGTGTGAGGAGGGGGGAGAATAGGAAAACTCCACCTCAAGCCAAGCATTATTTTACAGGGGCCAAGGACTCAAGCTTCCGGTATCAGTCTGATGCTCCTCTGTGGCCACTTGAGCACTCTTGTGGGCAGGGCCTGGAGATCTATCCTCTTCCTCTCTCCCGGGCTCTAGGGCATCAGTGGCACCACATGATGATATAGCCCACTTGCCACCTCATTTTATAGATAAAAAAATCACGTTTTACTATTCCTAAAGCTGCTAGGGCTCTTGACACAGATGATTTAAGTGCTTCAGATTACTTTCTCCTTCTATGATATTGTTATATTAAGATTTTAAAATTTCAGATTTTAACGTTAATAGAATTCTGATACTATTTGGATTATAAACTCAAGATTTTAGATTTTCTTCGGTTGTCTTCTAAATATAGACTTAAACTTCAGCAAGTCAGAGACAGTTCCATCCACTGTGTACCTTGTGGTGATGGATTGTGTTCCCCAATATTCTGTGTCCCCCAATAAAATTTATCTGAGGATCAGAGGACAAAGCCAGCCACTATAGTAAACACAGAAGTCAGGCAATGGTAGCACCCGCCTTTAATCCTATCATTCGGGAGGCAGGGATCTGTCTGGATCTCTGTGAGTTCAAAGCCACACTGGGAACAGAGCCAAGCGTTTTGACACATGCCTTTAATCCCAGTACTAACCATAGAGTTCTGGAGGTCTGTACAGACAGACAGGAAGTGACAGAGCTGGGCAGAAAGAGGAAGTAATGTAGCTAGACAGAGAGGGCAGTGATATAGCAGAACAGAAAGGCACATAGGCATGGGCATACAGGAAGTAGGTCTCTTTGGAAACTGTGGAGTTGTTGAGGTGAGGTTAGCTGTGGCTTTTCCTATTCCTCTGATCTTTCAGGTTTCAACCCTGATATCTGGCTCCAGGTTTTTATTTAATAAGACCATTTAGTAATTCATCTTCAGTACCTGGTTCTCTCTAAAAAAAAAAAATGTACATGCTTTTAACACAAATCTGTAATTCTGCTAGGACACAAGGATAAGAGTCTACTGCTGTTTTGCAGATATTCATTGTCTGCTTTTTTACAATATGGATTTCAATACTGTTTGGTAATACTAATATATCTAAAAGCTTTATGTCCTTTCATTAAATAAAAATTCATATAAGCCTCAGCGGATCAAAAGATGCCATTGGACCCACTTCACAGAGGTCAAAATGACTCCAGATAAGTACAATAGTACAGCTTGAGTTTTCAAAATCCTCCCCTTCCCAATTACTAAGGCTGTGGGCCTAAAGGTTCCAAATAAGTTCATAAATTTTAA
The DNA here is from genome assembly GCA_902168415.1 of Peromyscus melanophrys. Classification (NCBI taxonomy): domain Eukaryota; kingdom Metazoa; phylum Chordata; class Mammalia; order Rodentia; family Cricetidae; genus Peromyscus; species Peromyscus melanophrys. The sequence goes on from CABHPR010093772.1 coordinate 9,297, forward strand.
CTTGTGTCTCTGGTCTATCTGCTTCAGCATGTTTCCACTTGGCTGGCAGACACATCCAAACAGCAGCTGCTGACTGCAACCTGCTCCAAAGGACCATGAGCTCTGGACTTGCTGAAGGCTGATGTGATGTAGACCAGTCCAGCCAAACGTAATTGTTCCCTGTCTCTAGAGCTAGGTCAGATGACCACATGCTTCTGATAAATACCTCATTGCCTAAATTCCATCCTTACCTTTGACTAGCCTTTCAGCCTCACTGGGATCTGACCATCTGCACCCCATTTTGGCTTGAAGCAGTTATGGAAGAAAATATGTCATGCTATGCTCCCTGCTCCCAAAACAGGTTAAAAGGCTAAGTTAACAGTAAACACCCTGGTATAGGGGACAAAATTGCTACCTAATGCCCATTGACATACCAGGAAAGTGGATCCAATATTGTCAATTGATAGATTTTTTTTTAACTAAAATGGTTCTGCAATAAGACACTTGACCTTCTTTATGCAGAACCATAGAGGTATTATATAACCTTAAGAAGTTATTATTTCTATATAAATCATTCAGGATTATGATCTGGCTGTACTCAAAGATCAGATCAGAACTACAGGGCTTTAAAATGGTAATAGATGCAGATATCACTGCCAATGGCTTAAAAAAAAGTGTCCCTCCCTACTCAAGGTCTATTCAGGCTTAAGCATGTAAGCCTCCTTGTCCTTGCTAATTTTGTTAACCTGTAACTAATTGGGAAAACTATATGTCCAGATTTAATTTACATATGCCCTAAAATTAAGTCTAAATAACATTTGATTTTATTCCCCTGACCCCATCATGATGTAGACAGCCACATAGCTGGCAGTCATCTTTTACTGAGTTTTACTAAGGTTAAAAAAAAAAATACATTTAGTCCTAATGAGCTCTCTGTTCATTTTATCTCCTTCTAAAGTAAGGAAACAGCAAACCTCAAATAACTTAGATTGATATGAAGTTTATCTGTTGAGATTAACAATAGCTAACTTAGAGATTTATACCAATGTCTTTGCCAAGTATTCAACATCAAGCTTCTAGAGAATTGACATAAATAATGCCATATGTTTGATAAATAAGATATTTGATAAACTATATATATATTCATTCTATAATGGAGTTACTGGTCCCCTGAGAGGGCCTTTTTCCCAGAGTTGGGCCACATCCCAACTCTCAAGTCCCTTGTTCCTGTTCTCATTTGACTCTGGGATCTTTCTGCTGTCACTCTTCTTTGCCTTCTCAGGAGACAGTAAGTCCTAGTCTTATGAAAGCTGCTAACATATTGGAGACTGTTAGGGAACACAAGTTGATAATCTGTCCTTCATACCTGATTGACAGGCAGTCCTCAGATGCTCAGAGATCTGCAGAATGTGGCATTTAAAATGTTAATCAAAGGGCGGTGGTGGCACACGCCTTTAATCCCAGCACTTGGGAGTCAAAGACAGGTGGGTCTCTGTGAGTTTGAGGCCAGCCTGGTCTACGGAACAAGTTCCAGGACAGCCAGAGCTACATGGAGAAACCTTGTCTCAAAAAAAAAAAAAAAAAAAAAATTTCGCCGGGGCAGTGGTGGCGCACGCCTTTAATCCCAGCACTCAGGAGCCAGAGCCAGGCGAATCTCTGTGAGTTCGAGGCCAGCCTGGTCTACCAAGTGAGCTCCAGGAAAGGCGCAAAGCTACACAGAGAAACCCTGTCTCGAAAAACCAAAAAAAAAAAAAAATTTAAAAAAAAATGTTAAGCTTATTATATCAGACAGACTCCCAGATCCTAGCAGTGACCCAAGGTCTCTGAAGAAGATTATGAGGCACCATGATGTCTCCACCTGGATGATGGCAACACTGACCTCTGGGCAAGATGCCTCAATGCAACACCTGCCACCAGGACCTAGCCCAGACTTTGGACAAGCAGTAGAACATTGGAGAATTATTGCACCCCTTTTGCCTAGATAAAGTAAGATCAGTCTTCCCTATGTCCCTCTTTCATGAAAAAAACTCCCACCTTATGGATCTGGTGGCTGAAGATGGATGCTGTTCTGACACTTCTGCCTCCAATGATATGGAGACCTGGGTATGACTAACTGAAAATGGACTGGTCCCTGTCATTTTTTAATAGATTCAGAAGCTTCTTGATCTGCACTCAGGTATAATTTATCCTTATCAGATCTCGGATGCCATTTGATGACCAGGCTTTGCTTCAGCTGCCTTCTCAGTTCTCTATGTAAAATTCACAATTCTCATTCTCTTAGAGCTAATAGTAAGTCTAGACACAGTTCACACTGTTCACCTTGCTACCAGACTGAAAAAGAGATTAACTCATTTTTCAATGACTTCTCTCAGTATCTCTTAGTGAATTAGATTTAAAAAAAAAAAAGTGCTTTAAGTTTGTTTATATAAAGATAGGAAAACTGTCTCACTTCTGTTCACTTATCTTCCTCAGACCTGGTGATGTTGCCAGTTTTAAGAGCTCTCCCCCTCACCTCCAAGGTTTCTGTGGACTTTACTGGTTCCAGCTTTTAGAGGCAGGCTCTCATTGGAGAGAGTAGGGAAGCCTCCCTCCTCCTTCTTCACTCACTCAACCACTTCCATTCAGTAAATTTCCTCTGGTTATAGATTTAAAGATGTGTTTCATTGGGCTGAAACTAAGCCCTGGATAAATGTTCATACCTTCTAACCCAAAGCCATCACTTTGCTATGACACCAAGATATAAATCTATTCCAGTATTTTATAGACATTTGCAGGTTCCTGCACAGATCCACGCCTCCTGCCAGACTCGTGCCAAGGCCAGACCCTCAGAGACCCTCCAGATGCACCCCAGCCACTGCACCAATCAAGAACAACTGGGTGAAGACCAGCAGGTTGGCTTAACACATGCTGACTTATAAAAACTCTATTATCTCCTAACTTGTTGACATTTTTCCAGGATGGGGACATTTTCCACCTTCAGAGAAACAGCAGATGTGAAGGCTCCTGTACTCCTAGAACACATCATCCCTCAATTTCAAGTGCCATCTTGCCAAGCTCCTGGGACTTCACTGTTGGTACTACCACTCCAGGCTCAAGCCAGCGCCTACCCAGCAACTGGATCCTGGTTTTCCAAGATGTCCCAATGAAGGGCATATCTGCTCTCCTGCCTCACTCATTCACCCTTGCCTCTTCTGTACAACCAGGACACTCTTCCATTCCATTCATGGAGCCAATGATAACAATCTATTTTTTCCCCTAGCAACCTGCCTTCTCAGCTCCCTCAAGGGGTCTCCAGGATGACAGCTAACTAATACTTCTTCACTCACACCTCCTGTCACATGTGACCCTGACTCCTAACTTCCTCTCACTTCACCCCTTGTGAACAGGAAGCAGTCTTGAGAATTTGGTGCCCTCATTTCCCCTCCTCCAAATTGCTCAACTTTTTATAGTAATCAAAAATGGAGAAATGTTAGTATTCGGAACCGCCTCTTGGGGACCCACCCCTTGGGAATTTGCCCAGCCTCCTGACATCATCTTATGTAAAGTCCCCTTTAAGAAAAAACTCCTCCCTCTTCACTCTCCCACTCCCTGCTCCTCCCCCCCCCCCCAGGAGCCTCCCCCCCTCTCCCTCCCTCTCCCCCCACCCCCTTTAGTAATAAGCTTCCACATGGACATGTATCTGCATGGCGTGACTAACTTTCCACCGCTGCATGCTGCAGACAGCAGGTGTCTGCACAGCTGTCTCCCTCACCCACCAGGGCACCTTGGCCCAACCCACAAAGGACTCCCAAGCACCATTTAATAACACCCTGCTCACCAGACTTTGGGTATGTGCTGATAAGCAAGTCATCAGGCCAGACTGTCATGTTCTGCAATGGCCCAATAGCCTCTGCAAAGTATTTGATGAGTGGGATGCCCTTCACAGGCACCAGTGGTGGACGGGAGAAATCCTCAGTCAACTCCATGTTGCTGCATTGAGAACAGAATAAGAATCATTTTTCTAACAAGGTCACAATGCTGTGCTGAATTCTTGCTTTAAGACTGGGATCCTGAGGCTCTGACAGCTCACTGAGGTGGCAGGTAGACCTGGGATCAGAGGCAAGTCTAACTCCAGCAAAGGTCACTGCTGTGGCTACATCGCTGCTCTTCTGCCCAACTGTCCATGTCCCTGGTGCCCAAGCATAGTCCAGACATTAGAGCATTCTGAGGTAGAATCAACACAGAGTTTGACATTTTGGGAGAAGATTCCAGCATGTCTCAGGAAACTTTGAGCACCGGCCATGTGTCTCTTAAACTTCCTGGTGCAGCTGGAAGGTCGGCCCCTGCCGCATGGGTGTCTCTCCTCACTTTTCCTCCTTGAGCTTTCTGTTACCTTCAGAAATGCCCCACACCGTCCAGACCTGACACCTTTCTTGCTCTGAGTCAAGCATAACCAGTTTGGTTACTAAGCTTGTTGCAGACCGGGAGAGATTTTCTAGTAAAAAGGATTCTAAAACCACCCAGGAAAGAGGGGGGAGGGGGGACCTCAGACAAGCTCTTCTGAGGTGGAGTATGTGTGGGGAAAGAACAGAGAGGCTAGAGGCCCAGACAGGGGTCACATAGACTAATCAAGGTGTAGGAAGTAGCTGGCCCTGGAAGAATATTGGAACCTGTAGCTGGGCACGGCAACGGTGGCCACCCCACTCTGCCACTTACCTGATTCTGAGTTTCTGAGCCTCTCCTCACCAGTGCACAGTGGTGGGGATCTTTGTGTGGATGTTGCAATATGGGGAATGCAGAATTGGTCTTTGAGCTGGAGATTTGGTACGTCCCAAGTGGGAGGGAGTGGAAAGAGTACTAAGACTGGCTGTTCTCCAAAAACAAGGGGGGGGTGGAGATGGGGCGGAACTCTGTTACCCCCACTATGGACTGTGGGTTTAGCCTGTAGAAAACAAGTGTTGGGTCCAAGGTGAACGTGCAAAAGAGTGGGGTGTAAACCACAGTCAAAAACCAGAAGCAAAACTGTATTCTCAAAAAATCACCGTGGGGCACAAAAAGCTTGTGAGCTAGCTGAGACCACAGCCAGAGTTTGGGATTCTGTCACTGTAGCGACTGTAGGGGGCGTTATGGGCCCCTTTTTATAGTAAGGGAGCCCCTTTTTATAGTAAGGGGCAAACATTAGGCATGGACAAAAGAATTTTTACAATTTTGAAGTTAAACTTTTAGAGATAAATTGCTTTTTAGAATTAACAGTTTTCCATTAACAAGGTTTTAGAGGGTTTCAAATCATTGATATGTGTATATTCCTGAAGTCTTTCCCAACATAGCTAACCGATGTTTGCCCAAAACCTGCAACTTTTCCTGACATAGCTGGGCTCCCATGGCAGGGAGAATATGAAACAGTGCAAAGCAGGTTGTCAGGAAGAATTCATTAAAAGTTAACTTTGGTTTTGGTTGTGAGTGGGGGAGGTTATTGAGAATAGCTAACCCCAGGGCTGCAGGAAAAAAATAACATTTGAGTTGCTGAAAGAGCTGCCCATCATAAAACAAAGAAAGGCCTAGTTAAAGGTTAATCCCTATTTGCTGGCAGAACTGATGGCTGTCAGCTTCCATCTCTTTAGCTTACAACTTCTTATTCCGATATTCCTGTCTCATTCCTATATACCTATATTCCTATATTCCTATATTGCTATATTCCCGGACCATTCACAAGAAAAACAAACAAACAAACAGGATGTCAAAAGGAAGGTAGTTTTATTTTTGCCCTGTTTCTGGCTCCTTCCTCACTCACCTAAACTTAAGGGTAGATCAACAGACAATTGACACAGTCTAGCAAAGGGAGGGAAAAGGCCAGATGGAGACAGGACTATTCATGTTCCTAAGCAGTAAATAGAATGATACCAAATTCAGAAGCTAGACAAGTAATAACTGAATCTCTGGCTTTTGAAAATGCTAATGCACAATGCAAAAGGATAGTCAAGCCATTAAAAGCAAGATCAGCACCCTTGGAGGAATGGATTCAATTCAATCAATATTGAATCTCATGACCATGATGATGCTTGGATAGGAGAGGTGATTTCAAGAGGTTTGAAGAAAAATACTAATTTCAAAGGTTTCAATTGCAGCAAACGAAGTCACCTAGAAAAGGACTGTAAGCAGGGCGTTCCTAAAAATAATACTTTTTCAAGGAAAAATTCCAACAGAATACCCCTCCCTTCTGGATCATGCAGAAGGTGTGGTAAAGGCAGACATTGGACTAATGAATGGAGATCAACAAGGGACAGACAAGTAATCCCTTACCTTCTGCTGTGATGAAATGCCCAGAGGGGCCTCTTGCAGGTCCCCATGGTAACTTCAGTTCAGTCCTTTCCTGCCATCATGGAAGAAACTCCTTCCCAGAGCAATTAAAGAATTGCTATTTGCTAATTTCCTAATGCCTATTATGAAAAACCACACTGCTGTGGATGATAGAACAGCTATAGAAGAGAGAACAGAAAATGAGGAGAAACCATAAATCAAAATTGATAAAGATTCAGTTTAGAAACTCCCCAGAGTTAGGGTTGGGGAAGGATTTTGTTTTTGTCTTTTCAGGAAACTAAAAACAACCATTTTAAAGACATTTGGACAAATAAGCATCCAAAGAAGGGAGAACTATCCTGAAAAAAAAATCACCAAGAAAAGGAATAATCTGACCTAATGCTATCTCTGAAATCTCCAAAAAGATGACGGGATCCCACAACGATGATTCCATCAGGACGATGATAACACCACTAAACTGACAAACACCACCTAAAGATCAGCTCTGGACTACAAACTGCTCGGGACAATTTCAAGATGGCCGGCTGACATAATCTACCTCACAGACTACTCTAGCCAGGACTTGAGGCTACCCAGCACTTTCCCCTTATACAGAGACTGGACAGCAAATGATAGAGCTACCTCTCCCATGATTTGACAATTAGCCCAAAATTTTCCTTTTCAGGATCCCCTAAAGATGCCTTTGCCCCAGACAGCAGGAAGTAAATTGAAGAACGTGACGCACATATTCTGAAGATGTGGGGTGGGTGGTTTTTGGTCATTCAATGTGTTATGGATATTTGTCATTGTTTTGGTGGTTGATTGAAGTTGTTATTGCTAATGGTCAGGGGAAAAAGCTAAACAAAGGAATTAGATTCAGGGTTCTTGTTTGAAAAAAAGGAAAAGAAAAAAAGATGATATAGATATGATAAGATAAAAGGTAGATTGTTGAATCTACTCTGAAAAAATTATATAGAAATGATAGGCTAAAAGAGTAGAATCTACTCTGAAAAGAAAAAAGGGATAATATGGATATGATTTTAAAAATGTAGATTATTGAATCTACTTTTAAAAAGCAACTACTAGTTTTAAATATTTTACATTGGATTGGATTTTTGTATATTGTATACAAATTTTGTATGTTGACACATATTTGAGATTAATTTTGTTAGAATATACTGTACATATATTTCTACTCTTGTTCAAGGTATTGTGCCTATATAGTTCATTTAACAATGTAATGCAAATTGACAGTCCTTGAAAGCTAATTAGTATATAAAGAAATTCAAGTTAGTAGTTAGTCATTACAATCAAATTTGTAGTCCACTTAGGTATGTTTTCAAGGTTAAACAGATATATTTTTGATAGACAGGGCAAAGTAGGTAGCTTCCTACCCTGCCATCTTGGCATGATCTCTGGGTTCATTCTGGAGAGGACAGGGACAGACTTTGATCTCTGGTGCCCAGACTTGGCACCTCTGGAGCAGGGAGAAGCAAGAGCAGCAAGCCACCAGGTCAATACTGGCACATGACTGACACCTCCTCCAAGATAAGGGCCTAGCATGCTCTCTGCTGAGCTGTGCTGAGGTCCTGAGCCAGGAGGTAAGATGGGAGGTGCTGTCTGGGGTGGGGCTGGAATAGGGATGGGCTCAGGGCCAGGACAGGGCCAGGTTCCTGAGGGTCCTGCCTGTGGGACCCAGAAGGAGGTGGTAGCAGGCAGCCTCACCTCCTTCATGTCTTCATAGAAGAGACAGAGAACAGGGTGAGTGTGTGTCAGCCCCCACCACTCCTTCACGTGCTGGAACCACAACCCATAGGACACTGGGGACAAGACAGCACAGACACAGGCCCTGTTAGCTCCAGCTCTGCCCCTGGGTCCAGCCCCCTCCTTGCTACAGGCTCAGATTCACCTTTCCCATCCATGAAGTTCTCCAGGAAGCTCTCCCAGGTGCCTGGATCAGGGTG
>CABHPR010093773.1:0-21398 GCA_902168415.1 Peromyscus melanophrys
TTAGGCTTGTTCCCAACTAGCTCTTAAAACTTAACCTGTTTACATTAATCTGCATCTGCCACATGGCTCGTTACCTCTCCTCCATATTGTACATTCCACTTCCTCTGTGTCTGGCTGGTGAATTCCCTGTGCCTCAGATTCTCCCCAGAGTTCCTCTCTCTCTTCAGAAGTCCCACCAACCCTCTTCTGCCTAGCTATTGGCCATTCAACTCTTTATTAAACCAACCAGAAAGTACCTTGGTAGAGCCACACCTTCATAGTATACAAAAAGATTATCCCACAAAGGCCATGAACTAAAGGTCAGTTTGGGTTGCTACATAGTGAGTTTAAGATCAGAACTGAACTACAGTGAGAACTTAGTAAACTTACAGAGACACATAAATTAAAAAATCTTAAAAAACTCTAAAGGCTGGGACTGGAGTTTATTGGCCGAGCACACTTGCCTAGCATGCACAAAGCTTTGGGTAGAATCAGAAAGTAAGCCCAAAACCACATGTCTACAGGTGATAAGGGCATGGATCTTGGCAATCCAATTCTAGTTAACTATATTCTTAAGTTATAAGTTCCTATTACTTGTGTATCATGTTCTCAAATCAATACCAAGATTAGGGAACACCATTAAAAACCCCAAGAAAGCAGGGCTTTGGTGGCTCACACCTGTAATCCTACCCATTGGGAAGGTGAGGCAGGATTACTTCGAGTTTGAGGTCAGTCTGGCCTAGAGTGAGATCCTGTCCCCAAACACTAAAAAACAATACAAAATCCCTGAGCAAGCCTAACTGGTGTGTCAAATGTAACAGAGACACTAGGCATGAGTGGATAATGCCATTTAGGTTATTAAAAGAAAATCCCTGAGTGTGGGATAGCTCTTTAAAAGTTGTTGGTCAGGGAGACCAACACTACATGTTATTGCTGCTGTTCTTGGTTGCCTAACTAGATGATGAGGCCCTGCTGCTTAAGATACCATACTCTTTGCTTACAGGACATAGAGAAAGCAGGCTAGAACTGAGCTGGAAGCTTCCTCCTTGATGGTTAATTTTGGTAATGCCAGAAGGTGTTATGCAGGCTACTGAGGGAGAAAACTCATCAGTAGCACTTAGCATCAAACCTCATGAGCTACATTATCAACCTGCTGGGAAAGATGTCCAATAGCGCTATGACTATTACGGGAGCAACCAGCTGCTCTTTGGCTGGATTTGAGGCCCACTCCATAGGAGGGATTCATGCCTACTACTGTAAACGTGGCCAAAAGCCCACAGATGGAGAGGTCAGAGGCCCTAATGGATAACCTACTATTGTTTTGCTAGTGGACGTGGTATCAAACCACCTTCTAAGTAGTTATATCCATAGATTAGTGCTGTCTTCAGCCTTGGTCAGAGAAGCTGTTTTTCTTTTTCTTTTTTTTTAAAGATTTATTTATTTATTATGTACACAGAAGAGGGTGCCAGATCTCATTACAGATGGTTGTGAGCCACCATGTGGTTGCTGGGAATTGAACTCAGGACCTCTGGAAAAGCAGTCAGTGCTCTTAACCGCTGAGCCATCTCTCCAGCCCCCAACTGTTTTTCTTATAATGAATAATGATTAACACTGTCACAACTTTGATCGGTTCCAACTGGTCAAAGTGCTCAAAATCAGTGACCATTGAACCCTAACAGAGCGTCTAGCACACCGGCCAAGGCTCAAAGAACATCTTGGAAGAGAGGGATGGGAAAAGATGGAAGAGCCAGAGGCGAGGGAGGAGAGCTGTGAAATGCTGTCCTTCTGGGGATGTCATGGCTCTTGCATCCCTTAACAACAGCAACAGTGGTCACCTGGACAAGACTGGGTCCATCAACATTCCATTGTGGACAAGGAAGGAGCCTGTGAGGCCCCACTGGTCTCTGGGGGAGTTTAGGCAGTTGTGTTGCTGGGGGAGAGGGAGGGGTCATATTTCTCAGTGGTGTTGCCCTTGGTCAAGTTACTCCTCACTCAGGTTCACACAAGCAACCCAAAGTAGGAAGGGGACTTGGGAAGAAAAGGTTTGGGGGCCGGGAGAGACTAAGAGGATGATGTGGGGGGATACAATTAAAGAACAAATTGTGACTTTTTTTTTTTTTTTTTTTTTTTTTTGGTTTTTTGAGACAGGGTTTCTCTGTGTAGCTTTGCACCTTTCCTGGAACTCACTCTGTAGGCCAGGCTGGCCTCGAACTCACAAAGATCCGCCTGCCTCTGCCTCCTGAGTGCAGGGATTAAAACCATATGCCACCACTGCCAGCAGAAACAATCATTTTCAAAAAGAAATAAGACTACTCTCGGGGGGCTGGAGAGATGGCTCAGAAGTTAAGAGCACTGGCTGCTCTTGAGGAGGACCCTGTTTGATTCCCAGGACCCACATGCAGCTCACAACTGCTTGAACTCTGGTCCAGGGACTCCACGCCCTTTTCTGGCCTCCATAGGGGCCAGGTATGCATGTGGTACTCAGATATACATGGAGGCAAAACACCTTGCACTATACACATAAAAAAACTGAAACTTTGGGCGGTGGTGGCGCACGCCTTTAATCCCAGCACTTGGGAGACAGACCCAGGAGGATCTTTCTGAGTTTGAGGCCAGCCTGGGCTACAGAGTGAGATCCAGGACAGGCTCCAAAGCTACCCAGAGAAACCCTGTCTCGAAAAACCAAAAAAATAAATAAACAAACAAATAAAATAAAAATCAAAAACTGAAACTTATTTAAAATGCCCAGTTAAATGTGAATTTCAGATAAAGAGCAAATATCCTATAAAAGTAGATTTTGTGCACTATTTGGGATGAGATAGAGTTGTAAAATTAACTGACATTCACATTTATCCTACGAAACTAGGCCAGGCAGTTTGCCAGAGCCCAGTCTGGGAGTTACCTACTTAAATTGCTATCACGTGGGTTTTGGGTCGACTGGGAAAGCCTTTATCTTTCGGAGAAGTGCTGCAATATGTTCATTCTGCTTGTTTTCGACAGGATCTCACTATGCAGACCAGGCTGGCCTCCAACAGGTCTTCCTGCTTCTGCTTGACTGCTGGGGCTAAAGGTGTGCACCAGCATGCTGGGAAGATCTATCTCAGGGAAAGCCTAACAAGGAAGTTATATCTCTATCACCTATTCTAGTATTAGGTAATTTTTTTTTTTTGGTTTTTCGAGACAGGGTTTCTCTGTGTAGCTTTGCGCCTTTCCTGGAACTCACTCTGTAGCCCAGGCTGGCCTTGAACTCACAGAGATCCGCCTGCCTCTGCCTCCCGAGTGCTGGGATTAAAGGCGTGCGCCACCACCGCCCGGCTGGTAAATTTTATTTTAATAAAAAAAGTAAAGACAAAGACATTTTATTTAGCAAGACTGAAATTAAATCCAAGATGTAAGTATATTCACATGAGACCTTTTGTGTTTCTAAACAATTCCTGGAGCTATTAACCCAAGGTAATTAATCTAGTATCATTTATGGAATGATTAATGTAACAAGAATCATTTTTCAGTTACAAAGGCTCACTAATGCCCTTGGGGCACAGTGAAAAAATTGCTCACCAGTTTACAAAGAAGTAGAGATAGAAAGGGATGGAAGTACAGACACGTGATTGCCCATTACAGCTTTTATAAGGAAACGAGGCTAGAATCCCACTGTAGACGACAAAATTGGTGAAGTTTATAGACAGAGGAGCTATTTGTCAACGTACAGTTTATCAAATTCCAACTTACGATAGTCCAGGTCAGTAATATGGCTCTCTTACTTTACAAGACACATACAGACCCACAAATCATTTATGAAACATCTCCCTTTTTTACATCACTGTATTACTCAGCCTCATTCAGTGGTTCCCTTGTCCTCAACTCAGCAACCATACTGACTCCTTTACATCTATTTTTAGTTATAAAAAAGTTATTAAACTTAGGTTTCCTTACAAACATTCTGACCATATATTGAAAAGTGATTAAAAACTGTTCTGAATATGAATTGCTTCTGCAAGTTTAGTGAGTGAGAAACATTCTACCAAGGTGGTTGTGCCTTGGGAAAATCCTACAAAACTGAATTTTACAAACAGTTACTTATTTTGATAGAAGTTCTCTATATAAATAGCAGCCATGACTTCACTGCCTACAAAACTGCAGGCTTATCACATTTTATATGTTTCGAATTTAAATGCTTTACAATCAGATTTTCTAGTATTATAAAAAACAAAGTCATACCGACAGATGGACTAGTATCCCATGCTAAAAAGACAGCTGAATTCCATGATTTCACTGTGGGGACAGATACCAACAACTACTGAATTTCTGTTAATGACATGGGAACATTAATGTGTTTTGTCAAGTGACACACAAGGGGTGGGGAAGCAGCACATTGCAGCAGGACTTTATTGAGGCTCTTTGTGATCGAGGGACGAGCAATCTGAATGGAGTAGCAGACAGACTTTCAGACTAAGAGGGTGCTATTTGGTGACACACCCTTACATTGACTTCAGTGAAATAGTGTTTCTGAGGAGGAAGAGGGGATGCTGGGTACAGCATGTTGCTCTCAACAAGGGATTAAGAGCAGCAAGTGGGAAGATGAGTTAGTCTTGGGGGAAAAAAGAACCCACTTTTGCAAGAACTTTTGAGCACATTAACATCTATCCTTTCCAGGAGCATTCTGTAGTCTGTACAAAGTGTGACCAGGACCAGCGGCTTGAGAACTCTCAGTATGAGGAGTTAGAACAGAGAAGGGCAACATCTGAAGTAAGCAGAACTAACACTGTGTTTCCTTCTAGGCAGGCTAAATGATACCCACATACCCGACAAGCCTGGTGCCACTTAGGAGCAAAATTGGCCTGACTTATAAAACCAAAAATGAGGACTGATGCCAGCAAATATCATTTATAGTATTCACCTAAAAGATAACAGTAGGTGCTTTGTGTGTGAAGGGAGTATGGGGTGAGGGGTGCAGCTAATAACAAGGCCAAGCATGGTTACACAGGGTACCACCATGGCGGCAAATAAACTCTTGCATAGTTGCCCTCCACAAGCCACAGGCCATACAAGTTGCAGCCCTGCCCCCGCCCAGGCCAATTTCAGGAACTAAGAAATACCTTTCTTTCCTATTTGTTCTTCCCATCCTAAGTCCCCCAGGGTGACTCACTGTTTTCCTAACTAGCAGTGAAAAACAAAGCATGGGGATTCAGTGCAGCCCATGGGGCACGGGCATCAACTCTGACTTCTATGTAGCTATGTATCTGTGTAGCTGCTCTGGAGTTGACTCCCAAGCAGCCGCCTGCTCTCGGGATTTAAAAGATCCCTTTATCAGTGTGTCAGATAAATCCCCAGCACAGGCCATAGGCCTACTACTTGGATGTCAACTGCCTGGCCCCTTCTCCTCCAGTGTCAAGAGCTCTTCAATGAAGAATCTCTACAATGATAAAAGTATACATGTAAGTAGCCAAAGAGCACCATGGTGCCTAATGGGTATGAGGAGCCTACTTCATCAGCTAGTATGACATTTGTTTGTTCCCATCTTGATGCTGAGTGGAACCAATGGATAGATCAGTCAAGAAATCAAATCACAGATCAGGTGAAAATTCTGAAAAAGGAGCCCTGCTGCGGCGAGACATTGTAAGAGAACACGCGGGCAAGAGTACAGTGTATAGAAAATCTGGCAAAAACCTAGCACCAGGTTCTTCCTAAGGAGGACCCAACCCAGCTTAACTCTAGGATAACCCACTCCCACTGTTAAAAAGCAGCAGGCCACTGCTCTCTGCAGTTGGTGTTCCACAGATGCCTGGGCCGGGGAGACAACTGTGGAACACATTTTCCCAGGAAGGAAATCAAACCACAAGGAAGCAGCAGCCACATCTAACTTCTTCCCAATAGTATCCCCAGGTAAGCCAGCTTCAAAGGGGCAAAGTTGGTGACTGCAGGTCAAGGGTCAAATCTATGGTGTACACACCTTACCAGAAGTCATATACTCTACTTACCTGAATTAAAAATAAAACCAAAAAAAAATTCTCCATCTGCTCGCCCTTCCCAGAAGGGGGATAGATTCTTCTTCCTTACCACAGTAACTTGAAGAGTCAAAGAAGGTAGTGTGGAAAGGAGGAGCGTTCTGTTTCATCATAAAAAATAAAGCTCTCTCTAAGCGTCACATCAGAGGTTGTATACATTTTTTTTTCAATCATCCTTTGTGGTGGCCTCTAGGGGCTCATCTTCTAAGCTGAGGCCCAGCCTGTCAGTCAGCCCCTCAAACTGCTTGCCCAGACCACCTGCGGAGTCCATAAACATGTTGGGGATGTCTTTGCCAAAGTAAATCTTGCTGTTGGAAGCAATGGCCTTGTACTTCATCAGTTGCAGATACTCTGGGGTCAGCTTAAGCTGGAACACAAAAGTGAAGGAAGCTGAGGATCGAGGACATTAGAGAAGAATTTGGTGGTGCCCTTTCAACTTTCATCTGGAGAGGGTCTCTATCAAGCAGACATGCTCCTTCTACTTTTCGTGGTCTTCCTGTTACCCAGAAACCATTTTTCTAAGAGAAAGGAATCCAAGGTCCTATGACAGATTAGCAACAGTTTCAAGAGTTTCCATGTTTAACACAAAAATGAAACTTCCGCTGAGGCTTCCCACCTGAGAAGTGCCTGTCACGCACAGCACAGGCTCTTCAGTACTGCTGTGAGGACTCTGGGTAGGGCAGCAGACCCTGCACACCCTCAGTACTGCTGTGAGGACTCTGGGTAGGGCACCAGACCCCGCACACCCTCAGCATGGTGGGTGGCCCTTTACCTTATTGGCCTCTGCTATCTTCAGAGCAGTGTAGCACTCAGCGTCAGCCTTTGCCTTCTCCCGGGCCAGAAACGCAGCATCTAAGGGGGAAGGGTGCAGGGAAATGGATCAAGGGAAAATCACCAAGGGAAGGTGCAGAAGCCTGTGCTCTGGGGGCTGGCAATTATAGCTCAGTGGGAGAGCACTTGCCCAGCACACACAAAGCCCCAGGTTCCATTCCGGGCACTGCAGAAAACAAAACCCAACAAAGACATTTCCTGGTCTCCATGACCTTGGCGAGACTGCTTTGTGTGTTTTGTTTTTGAAATGGTTTCACCTTATAACTCAGGCTAGTGCTGGACTACATAGCGTTCCTGTTAGCACAGGGAAAGCTTTTCTCTAAAGGAAAGTAACTTAACATCTTTAAGACAGTGCAGCAAGAGTTTCAGTTTAATGCAAAAAGGAAAACCTCTACTATGGCATTCTCCTGCCTCAGCCTCCTCAGTGCTGGGATTACAGACATGCACTGCCATGCCTGTCATGGGTCTCCCCTAAGACTGAATAGCACAAATGAAAAATACATCAGTTCCCTTTCCAACTTCATTTCCCCAAAGTTTCTAACAGTGACGAAGCTGGCTAATTCTAGAATTACGTATGGTGGTTCAGAGGAGCACTGTTTAGATTCAGACCTGCTTCATCTCATTGTGCAGCAGGGCACCTCCCTGCTGGGCACTGATGCACCGCTCAACACTGAGGCCCTGCCTTGGGAACGCACCAGCCTCATTCCAGTCACATTTGTATCAAAATATTCAGAGACAAAGGTCACCCTCTGAGGATGCTGTTTTGTGGTTGTTGCTGTTTCCTTTCACCCCTTTAACAAATTAAAACCTTTTTATTATTACACTTATTATTTATATATATTTATTTATTTATTGGAAGCGGGGATGGGGCATGCACACCATGGCGCATGTGTGAAGATCAGAGGACAACTTGGGGAAATTAGTTCTCTCTTTTGGCCACACTCAGACTCAGGCTGTCAGGCTCGGCAGTGAGTGCTTTTACCAGCTGAGCCATCTGGCTGGCCTGCTGGTGTTCTGGAGGCAGTTTTTTGTTTTTTGTTTTTTTTCACATGACCCCAGGTGGCTTGGAATGCTAACTCCTCATGTTCCACCTCCGGAGTCATAGGATTACAGGTGTGCCCATAACAGGCAAATTTAAGTCCTTTCTTTTTTCAGTGCTGTTTGCTGAACCCAGGACTTTGAACATATCAGGCAAGTATGTTAGACTCTGAGTGGCATGTTTTACTAAAGATTTATTTATTTTAATTATGTGTATCTGTGTAGGATTATGTGCATATAAGTGCAGATGTAGCCGGGCGGTGGTGGCGCACGCCTTTAATCCAGCACTCGGGAGGCAGAGCCAGGCGGATCTCTGTGAGTTCGAGGCCAGCCTGGTCTACAGAGCGAGTTCTAGGACAGCCAGGGCTATACAGAGAAACCCTGTCTCAAAAAAGGAAAAATAAGTGCAATGCCTGTGGATCCCAGAGGTGTCAAATACATCTGGAGTGGGATTTAGAGGTGGTTGTGACCTGCACAATGTGGGGCATTGGCAACTCAACTCAGTTCCTCTGCAAGAGCAGTAAACTCTTGTAGCTGCTGCGCCTCTCTCAGCCCCATGACAAGTATTTATAGGAAATGAAAGCACTGTTGGACTAAGAGCTCCCTGGTGAGAGCCCACAGATCTGTGGCATCCTAATCAGCTTTTCAGTGGGTCCCTGCAAATCCTGCAGGCTCCACAATGACTGTATAATTACACAAAACACTGTGGCCTGAAGCTTCCAGGAGGATTGACTTTGGTCCTGGAAGTCGCTTGACAGAAGCCCTACCTGAAGCAAAGGGAGGGTAGTGGGGAAGTGAGGGCCCCAGAGGGGGAACTGAAGGTGAGCAGTGGTCAGAAGGCCAGCAAAGAACACTTCTCCTCAGCTCCAGAGCTACTGGAGCTGAAACGTGTCTTCAAGGCTAGTGCAATACTTGCATGGACCTGGAGAGCAAACTCTGAGATGTGAATAATGCAACCGACTGACTCCCTCATCCCCTAACAGGGTCTTGTGTGAGAGCAGAGGTGTGCAGGGTCTTGTGTGAGAGCAGAGGTGTGCAGGGTCTTGTGTGAGAGCAGAGGTGTGCATCGACACGCCTGGTTCTCGAGGACTTTTGAAGAAGAGGAGATAGCAAAGGCAGGGAAAGCTGCTGTTCAAGCCCAGTGTCAGAGTTAGTTCCTAATGCTCAGAGATATCTGCTAGACTGAGCTCCAGGACAGCAGGGACTGTTACGTCTCTTTTCTTCATTCTCTCTTTCTCTGTCTCTCTCTCTCTGTGTCTCTCTCTCTCTCTGTCTCTCTCTGTCTCTCTGTCTCTGTCTCTCTCTCTGTCTCTCTCTCTCTCTCTTTCGAGACGGTCTTATTCTGTAGCTCAGGACGTCCTCTGACTCACTACACCATTCTTTTACCCTAAGTGTTCAGACTATAGGAATATGTTACCATGCCTGTACTGACTCTCTGACTCTCTGTGTCTCTGTCTCTCTGCCTCCCTTTTCTGTTTCCAATCTGCTGTCTGCTCTGCCCCGCTTCCCCCCTCCGCCGGCCTGGCTTCTCCGTCCTATCCCCTCTTCTTTCTAATAAAGTCCATTCTAACTCTGGTAACCATGGCCCGCGACTCCTCCGCCGATCAACCAGCGGTGCCCATCCTTTCAGTGACACCCTGCTCTTAGCCCTATTTAATTAATGACTCATTTCTACACATTTATTTATTTGTGGGTGTGTGCGTACGTGCAAGCATGCCACGGTGAGTGAATAGAGGTCAGAGGACAACTTTCAGGAGCTGGTTCTCTTTCCAGCGTGAGGGTTCTGGGTAGGGAACTCAGGTCCTCAGGTTTGGCAGCAGCCCTTGTACCCAACGAGCCCCATCACCTTGGCTTCTCTTTTTCATTCCGAATGAAATGCTCAGTGAATAATCAACATAACCGACACCTGCTGAGTAATTGTTCTGTGAAGATCTGCTTACTATGCAGGGCCAGTTCAAAGTTCTAAACCTGGGTCTAAGCAGAGGAGAGCTGGTATTCCAGAGACACCACGACCTCCAGAACAGGGCACAGACTGTATCTCAGTCACTGTGCTCCATCAGGCACGACAGCACGTCTGCTCACCTTCAATTTCTGAAATCTTCTTCTCCGTCTCCTTTTCCATCACCTTCTGCCCATAGGTGATTTCTGCAACCTGAGCCACTTTTTCTGCCTCTGAGTAAAGGAAATTGAGAAACAATTTAGTGCTGACATGTCAAAAGCTTGGCCAGGGCAGTGAGATGGTTCAGTGGGTGAGGGTGCCTGCTGCCAAGCCTACTGATGCAAGTTCCTTCCCAGGGCCCACACGGTGGAGGAGAGAGCTGGTTCCCACAGGCTGTCTGCTAGCCTCCACATAAGCAACCATGCCATGCACGTGCCCATATACTCGCACACAGACAGGAACCTTGACTGACTGTGTCTGCCCCTGACCTGAGTGCCCTAATACCTGAATGGGGATGCTCACAGAGCCAAGTCCACAGAGGGCAGCTGCAATAGGCACACCTGAGAGATGAATGGCCCAGTGAGCACAAGCACGACATCAGCACGACACAGTAACCGAAGACGCTGTCCCAGGAGAAAAGCATGCTTCCGGGAAGTCAGGGTACAAGCTAACTTCTCCCCCAAGCCAACCCTTTACACAGTAAGTTTCACCTGACACTCACTTGAGGAAGCATCTTGGTCGATTGCTGTGACCAGAGATCTGGAGCAGAGCCCCAGTGCTTCCTCTGATTTGCCACATGACCTGGGACATGTTTACAAATCTCTGAGTTCAGCAAAATAAAGCAAGCACCTCAAGACGGCTGAATGGGTAAAAGTGCTTGCCAGACAAGCCTGGCAACCCGAGTACACAGTGCAAGGGGTGAACCATTCCCCAGAAGTGTGCTCTGACCTCCACAGCCACCCATGGCGTATGAGCTCCTACTTACTGCACCTCTCTCTCTCTCTCTCTCTCTCTCTCTCTCTCTCTCTCACACACACACACACACACACACACACACACACACACAAATTTAGGAAACCAAACAAACAAAAGAGTCCAAGCAAATGACAGTGCTTTCCTCTGGTGGTGATATGACAATTGCGTTACTTCACATATGAAGTTCTTAGTAAATGAGGTGGTTATTCCTATTAAGAATTAAGAAAAGAGCTCCTTCCATTTCAGAGATACAGAAAAACTCAAGACTCACTACTACCTGTATCCACAGTCCACTTGGCTCCTGGGAATAAGAATGCCACCCCAGCACACCGGAAGCATTTTGGAGGATTTAACCATGCCCTTGACTTCCTTCCTTCCATCATCTGCCATCCCCAACCCTTCTTCCCTAAAGGATTAGAGAACCATGTGCAGACCAATGAGGGCCTTCTTCCTCTCCGTTTCTGCCTCCTTTTCCACCACCTTCTGCTTCTGGGCCGCAATGAGAAGCTTCGTCTTCTCGCTTTCCCTGGAAGGAAAAGCAAAGAGCTGTGAGACAGTTTCTGGAGAACAGCAGCACTCCTGGAGAATCCTGAGGAGGGGCACACCAGGGCGCCTTTGCTCTCCTGTGCAGGGCTGTTCAGTGGCCCAGCCTTCACTATCTGATACAAGGCTTCCTTTGTGAGAAAGAAAACCCAATGCCTGGGTGTATGCTTGTGGTCCCCACTACTCAGGAAGCTGAGGCACAGGAGCTTGAGGTTAGCCTGGACACTTAACAAGGCCCTGTCGGAGGAAAATAAAACAGGAACTAGTCTACTTGAGTCAACTAGACCTGCCAGCAAACGTACTTGTCTGTCCCGGTTATCTCCACTTCTGCTATGCGTCTCTCACCTTTTAAAAGCATTGCTACTCGCCAGGGCTCCTCTATGGCCCCGAGTGCTGACATGTCCGCCCAACCTTACAGCACAACAGACTAACAGATGTTCAAGGAAGGGAAAATCAGAGCTTGCCACTCTGGGATGGGTTGCGGGGAGCTCACTGCGGACAGCTTAGGCTCAGGGCATACTCACATCAGCTCATAGTTCCTGCGGATGGCCTCAGGAATATTGGGCTTTGTCACACGTACAGCCTGGAGAAGGGCACAAACAATGAAAATGACATCGGCTCCGATAGGCTCTCTGTTCCTGTGCTAAAGGAGCTTCCCTCAGGAGAGAGCATGCAGTGTCAAGTACTCCCCACTGAGGCGATGCTCACCTGGATAACAAGCCCCGGGGCCATGGAGGTCAGGTCCTGTTGCAAGGCCAACTTGAGGTTTTCATCAATTTGATCTGGAATCAAGAGAGACACAAATGGAGCTGTTAGACTGTCTAGGTGAGGAGAGAAGAATGTGGGGAAAGTACAAGCAAAAACATTAGCCCACCGATTTGTCTTTCCAAAACAGTGTACATAACAAGCCAGACCCCTAAGGGGAAACCCTGGAACAGCCCTCCATGGAAGTGAGAGCTAAGTGTAACCTCTCACTTTGGCCTCAAAATAAAGCCCCCTTTCTTGTTTAAAACATCAGCCATACCTTCCAGGGGGCCTGAGCTTAAGAAACAAAAAACAATTTTAAAACATTCCTTGAGCAGCCTTTCCCAACTGGCATTGAGAGAAGGCAGAACCACGGTTCCTTGGAGGAGGGCAGAATGGCTACGTCAGGTTTTCAGAAAAGCAGCAAGTAGAGCTGGGCATGGTAGCACACTCCTGCAACCAGCACCTGGGAGACTGAAGGAGGGGAACCACAGGGCTGGCCTGGGCGGCACTATGAGGTCTTGTCACCAACAGGCAGTTCTTAAACCTAGTCATTTTATTAGTTAAAAAACAAAACAAGGGGCCGAGAGAGAGCTCAGTGGTTAAGAGCACTTGCTGCAGTAGTACAGGTATTATCAAATCAAGAATTAATTTTGGAGGTGTGGAGGGGTTCATGTGTGTAACTCCAGCATTAAGGAGGCTGAGGCAGGAGTGTCATAAATTTGAGACCAGTCTGGGTTACACAGTGAGTTCCGAGCCAGCCTGAGTTATAGCATAAGACCCCATGGCAAAAACAAACACCACTTGCTGTTCTTCTAGATGACCCAAGTTCAGTTACCAGCCCCATACACCACGCAGAACCACCTGTAATTCCAGCTCCAAAGGACCTGATGTCCTCTCTGGCCTCTGCAGACACTTCCCCACCCAACACACATGGCACCCACTCATTCACTCACAGAGATGCAGACACACACACAAGAAAACAAAACAAAATCCCTGGCCTGATATTCAGGAGAGCCTCATATTGCTTTCATTGTGAATTCTATCAACACAAGGGGAAAATGCAATTTCACGTTCGGAAAATCAGCTTGTCTTTTTCCTAATGTTTGTTGTGCGTTCACATGGTTTGAGTATGTGTGCACAGGGCTCAGGGGGACCATGGGTGTCATCCTCAGGAACACTATCTATTTCCTTTGAGACAGGATCTCTCACTGGTCTTGAGCTCAGCAATTAGGCCAGACTGGGAGTCTCCCGTCGGTCTCCCCGTGCTATAACACTCCAAAGCTTTAGGTTCTGGGGCTCAGTCTCAGATCCGTATACTTCTGAGGCGAGCACTTTACTAGCTATCTCCCCAGTCCAGCCATGTCTTTTCATACATTTGCTTTGGTTCCAGTTCCTAGTCTGGAATTCCAATGTGAGTTGTTTCAGAGGCAAGTGTGGGAAAGGCTATCACTGACCCACTCTGTGAACAGAAACACTGAAGCTGCCTCTCTGGCCTGCACCTTCTTTTCCTTAGATCTCACTGAGATCCTGGAAGACAGTCAATAGAACCAGGCTGGGATATCGGAGCACGATCACTGCTGTTACTGTCAGCTGCCATCTGTGTTAGTCAGCTGTACCCAAGGGATAGCCTCTGAGGAACAGCGGCTCTCCTCTTTTATAGATGCTCAAACTGAAGCCTATGGAAGCTAGCTAGCAACCAAGATGTGAGCCTTTTGGTTTGGGGGTGGGGTGGGGTGGGGAGTGGAACAGTGGTAGATCACTTGCTGGGCATGCATAAAGCAGGCCCTTGATTCCATACACACACACACACACACACACACACACACACACACACACACACACACACGGGAGGGAGAGAATCACCTGATTAATTATCTCCTTTGATTGTTATGTTAAACTGCATTCTCAGCTGTCCTATGAGTAGGCAAGGACTTGTGATGTTTCTATATTTGAATATGTTCTCACATGCCTCTCAGTATTGAGGGAGAGAAGGCATAGAGTCAGTATCTCCCATCAGACTGCAGACAATTGGGAAAAGGGAAGAAGAACTGCTTCCATCAGACTAACTGACGGGCCTGTTATGGGGCATGTTCTTGAGTAACGACCGATGTGGGAGGGTCCAGATCACTGTGTGCCATGGCACTCCTGGGCTGTATAAAAATGCAAGCTAAGTGAAGCATGGAAGCAAGTCAGTAAGCAGCACTCCTCCAAGGTCTCTACTTCAGCTTCTGCCTCCAAGTTCCTGCCTTGACTTCCCACAGCGATGGACCTCGATGTGGAAGTGTAAGGCACTTAAACCCGTTCCTCCCCAAGTTGCTTTTGGTCATGGTGCTTTATCGTAGCAACAGAAAGCCAACTAGGATACCAGCTCATAAAAGAAAAGAGTTTTAAGGCAAAGACTTTTTCCCAGCTCCACTGTACAAAAGCAACAGTAAATAAGTAGTTAAGTGTATCTGTTTGGACATCAAGAGTTTTCAAATACAAAACAATCTATTTTAATTTCCTTCCAGGAACATTAGAGATCCTTTGTCTTTTGATGTTTCATATGTCTTGAAATGTTCATTAATGGTACAAGCCCTAAAACAATGGCTAGAGAATTAATATTTCATTAAATTCTATTAGCGTGACATAAAAAGATACAGTACATTTTTCATTTTTTTTTTAAATATAATGAATTAAAAACCAACAAAAGAGTACAAACTCTTAAAGTGAATTTAGGTTCATTTCCACTACAGAAAAACTGAAAGTGATTTGAGTGACTTCCTCAATCTCAGTGTAAAAGTATAATAAAACAACTAACCATTTGAGTTATTAGTTTTATTGTTATTATTATTTTGAGCCACTATGTAGTCTTGGTTGTCCTGGAACTCACTATGTGGACCAGGCTGGCCTCACAGTCACTGAGATCTCCTGGAGTAAATTAGGTTTGTGTCACCACACCTGGCCACTTGGTTAATTATGATCACAGCCAACTCTGATGTGTTTCCTTTTACTTCTAGAAAGTACTCATGGGCTGAGGATGCAGCTGAATGGTAGACCACTTGCCCAGCACGCTGCGGGGACATGGCTTCCAGCCCCGGCACTGACAATAAACCCGTGTTCTAAGTGCTCCTGGAGAAAGTCATCGCTCAGTCCTAGTGTCAAGAAGAGGCCATCTGCGTTTAGCAATGGCTACTAGGAAGCTTCTAGAAGTGAATTCAAACAGAATACCACAAGGAACCATGACACTAACTGAATGCTTCTGTTGCAGAATCAAGGCTGCATTTCCTTTGACCAGGTGAAAAAGACAAGACGTCCACTTAAGCCTGTGGATCCTTTTAACTCAGTGCTTCCTAGTCACCTCTCTGGGGGAGGGAGGATGCCACAAAGGTTCTAGAAAGTGTAAACAGCCACACTTCTTTCGTTACTTGTAGAATGAAGCACGATCCGACCGTCCTCACCACACATCCCTGGCGCCCTGCACTCAGTGGGAAACACTTCAGTGACAGCAGAGGAGGGGTCTGGGTGCAGCTCTGCTCTCCACCAGCAACAGCCCTCTCACCTTCCTGCTCTTGGCCCCAGTATACTTATTGAAAACGAGTGTGTTAGGCTACATGGCCTGCCAGATTCTTCTAGAAACCACTGCATTCTCATTCAAGAACAGTATTCCGGGGACAGTGAGAACATTTCTGTCCTGGTCCTCTCTTCAGGCCAGCAGGGACTCCTTTATTACACTTTTACTCCAGTGCTCTGTCTGACTGCTCCAAGGATCGGCCCATCTTACTTTTTCTTTTAGGGGAGTTATTTATTTAGGGAAAGTCTTAGTTTGTAACCCAGGCTGGCCCTGAACTTGCTTTCCTCCTGCTTCAGCCTCCTGAGTGCTAGGATTACAGGTATGGACCACCATGCTTGGCTGTTCTCGGTATTATCTGGAACTCTTTTGCTGACTGGATCCCGTGTATTCCCCATTCTATGGTGTGGTAGCTCAGAAACAGACATAGGACTGCTGAAGCCTGACGTGCCTCAGGGACGGGGATGGGGTGGCATCGACGAAGACCAGGTTCTTACCAAACAGCTCGATGTAGACTTCCTGGAGCGTATGCACGCTGCAGAATTGGTTGAGCTCATGATGGATCTTGTTGAAGATGAGGGCCTTGTCATAGTCTGCAGTATAGTTCTTCACTATATCATACACTGTGGGGAAGGAGAGGGCGGGCTTAGCATAAGATATATCCACGACTTCAACCCTTCCAAACTTCCTCAGCTTCCTCATTTCTCAATCCTTGTGGTGCCCACAGATGCTGTGTGCACGCGTATGGACGAGCCGGAACACATACCTGCATTTGGGACCAGGAAGTTCACCACCTCAATTCTGTCAAAGTAGATCATCACACCACCACTATTGGAGGGAGAAGTGACAAGTTAGTTAAGAAGTTAGCAGGGAGCTCTGGAATCTGGTGACATCTCCTAATGACTGGGAGGACAGGAGTTCAGTGTTCATGGGACGTGAGGCAGCTCACACCTCCAAGCAGGAGGAGACGTGCGGAGCTTATAACCTGCACAAGGAGACAGCAGGACCTTGGCAGCGTCAGGAAGGAAAGGGCACTTCCTATCTTTTGCGTCACTAGTATCTTTAGATCAAAGCAACTGACTACATGGAAAGAATAGAGGATTAACAGGCTTCAGAGCACACTGGGTGCCCATAGTTCGTCCTCATCCTGGGTACACCATCACTGCCTTTTACTCTTGGTACCTTACCTGGTCCCACAGGGTACGTTCTTCACTTCATCTGTTTGGAGAGTGGTCTGGAGACAGAGGAAACGTCAGATAATGTCAAACGGGCAATGACAGACACCAACCTACTATTTGGAAGCCCCAAAGCCTTTGTGACTGACTGCTTGTTTGGACTGAGCTTCACCCTTGCTAAACATGACTGTCCCACTTAACCCCCCTTTACAGGCTGAGATTTGAAATCAAGCAAAAGTACCTACTCTGGTGTTGCTGTATGTGAAACACACATAGATGGGCAGGATCATACAGGACATGACACTGAGTTTGGAGCCTGCAGAGTGTATTTTACGAGTGCTGAAGCAGCAGACTCCCTTTCTGACTGGTTTCGGAACACAGTAGCTGCTCAGCTTTACTGTGGGACTCAGATAAAAGTACCGAAAGCGCCGGGAGTCCACACAGCAAGGCAAAGGCGAGAGAAGATGCTCACAAGCGAAGGTGGACACTCTGCTGGGCTAATTTCATTTCCTTCCTCTCTCTTACTCCTTCGTGCTGGGAACTGAGCGCAGAGCCTGTATGCTAGCTCCCGGCTCTGTGTGACATCCCCCAGCCCTTGCTGGGTTGGCTGAGTTGTCTTAGTTGGACAGACTTTAGAGAGACTTAGTCTCCTCAGCCAGGAGGAGGCCGGCTACAACTAACCTTACTCCCATTTGACATGGCATTGGTCCTTACCCAACCAACTTTCCTCCCCATGCAATTAGGTTCAAACAAGTACAACCAATTCCATGTTTTATTTCCATCTGTCACGGTAACCTGTGATTTAACATACACACATACTCGAGTTTTCTTCTTCAGTCCCACTTCAGAAGTGAGGAAATGATTTCCACTTGGGGCTGATAGGCCAAGGCAAAGCAATGGCCCCATTCAGCTATTTCAATGATCAAGTAATATTATAAGAGCCCCCGCCTCTGTCTGTCTCTCTCTGGTAAGTGTGTGTGAGAGAGATCCTTAAGTCAGTCTCTGAAAAGGCACTGTATTCATCTAACAGCTAACTAATTTCAAATTAGTCAACAACCCAACTTCACGGTGATCCAACCACACCACAAGCCGCGTATCATATACCTGTACAGACTTATAGGATGTGATGAATGGGAGCATGAGATGGAAACCGGGGCCACTGGTGGAGGTCAGCAGGGCACCACCTCTGTAGAGGAGGGAGAAAGGGAGGTTCAATATCCCAAGATCCCTTAAAGCAGTGGTTCTCAACCTGTGCGACATGACCCCTTCGGGGGGTTGAACAACCATTTCACAGGGGCCACCTAAGACCATTGAAAAAGATATTTAAATTACGATTCATAATGGTAGCAAAATTACAGTTATGAAATAGCAATGAAAATAATTTTATGGTTGGGGTCACCCAACATAAGGAACTGTATTAAAGGGTCACAGCACTAGGAAGGTTGAGAACCGCTGCCTCAGATCAAGACTTATGGGCCAACCATCTCTCTACTCCTAAACATTTAATGTAGAGTGACACATGCCAGTGACATGTCCATCCCTTCTCCCTTTCTTCCTTCTGTCTCAACTCGAACATTCTAGGAAGCCTGATGGGAAAACATAAGACATCAGAGAAGTAAGTATGTAGACTAAAAAACAAAGACAGCAGAATCCCTGGCTACCCCCAGGACAGGAGGGAACCTGTCCCAGCTGCTAAGCCTGTGGCAGTCACCAGAATGTTAAACCCGGTACTAGTTATCAACGAGCAGCATTGCGGCTGGGAGTCCAGTGACACAGGCCATCAAGAGAACCCTGGCTTTGGCAGTGCTAGGGCTGAACCCAGGGTATCACACAGTCAGTAAAGTACTCTATCGTTACGAGCTACACCCTGCTCCTTAAATACACTTCAATAGGAAGTGGTACCCTCCACGACAGAGGAGGCAAGTGAGACTGAATTAACAGAGGAAGGGAGAGGATCTTAGCCAAAGTTTTAGTCCAACTTAGAGCACGAGGGTAATTTGCTTGCCTTTACCTGACCATGTTCCAGAAGCATCCGTGGACTCACATACGATAGAGCACCACTTCTGAGACGGAGCTTGCTACACAGCCCTGATTTCGTAGTGCTTGCTATATAGCCCAGGATGGCCTAAAACTCACAGTAGACCTCTTGCCTCTGCCCTCGCCCGAGTGGTGGAATTACAGATGTACTTAGTTCAAGAATAATTTTAAAGTCACTTCAACACATATTAAACATATAATATATATTCTGACATATATATTTCTGTCAAGTTGTATATGAGTGACAAAATTAAAAGCTTTGGGGGACCATGAAAGCAGACGGCAGAGATAAATTACTAAAGAGGATGTGTGTGGGAACCGACAAAAGCTTACACCTTTTTATTATTTTTTAACTAAGGTTCTTGAGTATGTTAGTTGGAAGTGCTTCCACTGAGCTACAACTCTAATTCAACAAGCATTTTCGAGCTTGCTATTCCATAAAAAAGCACTAAATAAGACCCATATAAAAGAAGGGGTCAAGTTGAACATGTTGATGCATGCATTTAATCCTAGTACTCGAGAAGCAGGGGCAGGTGGATCTCTGTGAGTTCAAGTCAACCTGGTCCACATAGAGTGTTCAGGACTAGCCAGAGCTACACAGTGGACCCTGTCTCAAAAAGGGGGCGCTGTCAGAAAGGCTTACAGCAAGGCTAGGGCTGTAGTTCAGTGGGAGAGCAAGAGCTCAACATGCATGAGTTTGATCCTCAACACCACAAACCAAGCAAATTCCCCCCTTCTACAACCTCAAAGGAAAACCTTGGCCAAAGAGGCCCGTGGAAAGAAAGTGACTCAAGATTATGTAAAGAGTCACTCCAAGCTGCCTTGACTGATAAAAATCAGGCATATACACTCGCTGAAATACTCACTTTAAAACAGACTCTCAAGCCAGGCCTGGTGGCGCACGCCTTTAATCCCAGTACTCGGTGGCAGAGGCAAGTGGATCTTTGAGTTCGAGGCCAGCCTGGTCTACAGAGTGAGTTCTAGGACAGCCAGAGCTACAAAGAAAAAAACAAAAACAAAACAACCCAAACCCAATAAACAGACCCAACAACACAAAACAAACTCTCAAGTTAGCAGAGTACACTTTTTAAGTTGCCATCAAGAATTGGGACTCGGTCAGCTTTTGGAGAGGTAGCCTGGCAGTGTGGAGACCAGATTCTTCAAGGGATGCAAGAGAAAACAGTATCTCAGAGTTGATCTTGAAAGAGCAGTGATCCCTACCTTTAATCCTATAAATACACATATCAGCAGCACATATTAAAGACAATTTTAAATTTAAATAAATACGCACACTCACACGCACCCTTATCCATGGCCACTGACTTAGAAACTCCACCTGCAAAGGGCTCCCCTACTTAATAAGATATACAGGCGTTAGCAAGATCTGCTAGCCAGTGACAAGGGAAAGGAGCCACCTGTCTCTTGCCTTACCTGTAATATACTCCAATATGCCCCTCTTCTATCTTGTGCACAGCTGAGAAGAGAGACGCGCAAAAGAAACTGGAAGCCACAGCCACAACTGCTCCCAACTGAGCCATCAGTGAACCTGTATCCTAGAGATAAGATAAGGGACAATGCGTGGCCTGCCATACAGGAGAGAGGCGGCACCACTGAGCGTAGCTCACCAAGCTGCAGCTCATGGAAAGTGATTCACAGGCAGCCTGTGGTAGGGAAAACACAGTGCTAGCCAGATCTACAGCTCATTGCATCCCTGTTCTCGGTCAACATCCCGTTCCTTAATTGTGGGAGTATAACGCCCAGTGCAGCGGAGAGGCACTAAGTGCTCCAGATGCTGCCGTACCTAAGGGAGATCGGGTGCCAATTGGGCAGGGTTTAAAAACACAGCCTTCTCTTCACTTCCCATTAATATGTTGTCACTGAAGCCACTTAGAAGTAAGGGAAGAGAGGCAGCTGCAGTGTGTTGGCCCAAATTACAGAGGATGTCGAATGACAGGCAGCTGTGGCTATGTATTTCTGGCCAGAGCCTCCTCCTTCTAATTGCCTGCCATTTCGAAGGAAACCATCAGTCATTCCCTTGGGACTCTGGGGAGAGAGACAGCAGGCAGTTGAGTTCCGAGGTAGGATTCTCTGGCCTGTCATCCATCTCTCCAGTTATTCCTTTGGACTTCAATGGGACAGCTCTCTTTAACAAAACTGAAACCACACTCTGCCATAGCCTTTGCCCGCCAAGCCCCGTGGTTATCGGAAACTGGGAGTGCCTCAAGGCTGGGATACTCTGGACTCCTGGAGGGTCCCAAAGGTCCAGGCACCGAGATGCGACCGAGCGCCTGGAAAAACTACGGCGACGGACCGGCCCGTTGGCCCAGGGCGCGTAGATTCCAACTCTCAGGTCTAACTTATTTTGTACCGTGGCGGCCTCCAGCTACCCAGCAGCAGCAGCAGCAGCAGCGTCCTCTCTGCAAATGCCCTCACCACCACCCTGCCCCACCTCGCGCCCTTTCCCCGCCCTCCTCTGCGAGGCAGGCACGTCCGAGAGCATCGGCTCGGACCGGCTTAAGGACCCGTGGGCGGGAGACCCGGACGACACGGGATCTCTCTGCTCCCGGGTGGGCGGACGG
>CABHPR010093775.1:0-14808 GCA_902168415.1 Peromyscus melanophrys
AAAAAAAAAATGAACCTAGGACTGACCCAGCATGTCTTTTATGCTCAGGTGTAAGCAGTCACCAGCTGGCCTAGATTCAAAAGGGAGAAGATGGAACTCAAATGGGGGACTGTAATGATGCCCAGGCAGGAAGGAGACAAGCCCCACGGACAGGCATAACAATTGATATATACTATCTCTCTCTCTCTCTCTCTTCTCTCTCTCTCTCTCTCTCTCTCTCTCTCTCTCTCTCTCTCTCTCTCTCTCTCTCTCTGTCTCTCTCTTGTTTTTATCATACAGACTTTTTTAAACATAAAAACAGGTTATAATTCAAAAGTCCAGGGTTATTTGAAACTGGGAAATATTTTCTCTGTAGAAAATAGTAAAAATGGTTGGGCAGTGGTGTCACACAGCTTTAATCCCAGCACTCGAAAGGCAGAGCCAGGTGGATCTCTGTGAGTTCGAGGCCAGTCTGGTCTATAGAGTGAGATCCAGGACAGGCACCAAAACAACACAGGGAAGCCCTATCTTGAAAAACCCAAAAAAGAAAAAAAGTAGTAAAAATGATAACATTTCCCAATAAGTCCTTTTAAGCCAAATAATAGCTAAATTATACATATAAATATTTATTAGATTCTGGGATACAGAAGAAACCTATCTTCATCTGTTCAGAGAGCTAGAGACATGCTTTTTCTCCATGACTTAATACGTTTTTTCTCCAGAACAGGGTATGCTAGACAAGTGCTGAACCACTGAGCACTATGTACATCTCTCAAGCCCTCCCTTTCTCTCTGTCTTCTCTGACATGGTCTTGGTCTACCCCTGAGGAAGCGTGCCCTCAGCTCCCTCATTCTGATGTTGGCTAATTGTTGTG
The DNA here is from genome assembly GCA_902168415.1 of Peromyscus melanophrys. NCBI lineage: Eukaryota > Metazoa > Chordata > Mammalia > Rodentia > Cricetidae > Peromyscus > Peromyscus melanophrys. The sequence goes on from CABHPR010093775.1 coordinate 854, forward strand.
CACTCCCTGGGAATTCTCCAGACGGTCAGATAGGCAAGATCAAACGAGCAACTCAGAAAGGTGAAGCTGCTCAGTGACTCTCTGCGACATTTAAGGGTAAACATTGCCAGGTCCTCTGGTCCTGCCAACCCCTGGACACTATGCTCCTTTGCAAAGCTCACTTCTTCAAAACAGGTCACAGAAATTGCCCTTGCTGAGTTCCAACGAGTTTGAGTTTCTTTAAAAATAGCTTGTTCTTCAAGTGCAAAAAATAACATCTGAGACATTTGTTTAAGTGTGAAACACACCTTTGTCATGACTCAGTACATGCTGAACGGAAGTTTATTAAACTTTCCAAAAGGAAAAAAAATCCTCTTGAACTAAGGAAGCCTGAGAGATGACAGCTTGGGAAGCGGGAAGAAGGGACCAAGAAGAAAAGACACAGGTGGAGGCGAGAGCAGAGCAGCCAGCGAATCTTCTCCTTCCACCTCGGATAACCTTGTCCTCCAGCAAGCAGGGTGTGACCTGATCCCGCCTGGAGCCTCGTTCCAATGTCACTTCTGTGCAGCCTTCTCTGACTTCAGGCTTACTCATGTTCTCTCTCTCCTCAAAACACTCTGTATGCCACACATTTGTGTTTGGCACATTGTACTGAAATTGTCAGTTTACAGGCCTGCCTCCCAAACAGTCAGGGACACTAGGTGAGTCATCTACAACCCCTCTGCCTGGCACAGAGCAGGTGCTAGGGGAGCATGCTGATAAGAGATGGGTCTCCATGCTTTAACCCTAGAAGTGTGACTGCATTCACCCTGAGCCTGGCCTCCATTTACAGACAATGGGAGCTCTGTTCCCACTGCTACCTAAGGCGGGCTGCTACCCTGTCCCCTGAGTCCAGGCCCATAATCCCTGCAGTTATCCGTCCTCATCCTGTATCATTGGTAATTTTATCTATCCTTTTTTCTTTTAGTATTTATTTATTAAGAAGATTAAACCTAGGCAAGTACTCTACCACTAAGCTATATCTGTAATCCATAATTTTCTCTTTCTAGTAAATTATTTCTGCCAATGTACAAATACTCTCTTCTCCTTCCTTCCTTTTATTTTTTGAGACAGGGTCTCATGTATCCCAAATTGGCCTCCCTATCTCCTGAGTGCTGGGATTACAGGAGTATGCTGCCATGCCCAGTTTATGTAATATTGGATTAAACCCAAGGTTTATCATGCATGCTAGGCAAGTGCCCAACCAACTGAGCTACATCCCCAACCCAAATCGTTCTGTGCTTTCTTTCTTTCTTTAATTCTTTTTGTTTGTTTGTTTTTGTTTTTTTGAGACAAGGTTTCTTTGTGTAGTCTTGTACCTTTCCTGGAACTCACTTTGTAGACCAGGCTGGCCTCGAACTCACAGAGATCTGCCTGCCTCTGCCTCCCAAGTGCTGGGATTAAAGGTGTGCGCCACTGCCCTGCCATTCTGTGCTTTCTAAGCACAAATACTTACACAGATTCATTTCTCTGCATTTACCTTATTCTCTCAATCTATTTTGTTCCATTTAATCATACGAATTCCATCCACATTGCCATTTTGAAATGGCCAGTTCTGTCTCTGCCTCAGTTTACCTGGCTCCTCAGCAGTATTCAATGCCATCAGTCTCTCCTGTTCTCTTTTGGAAGCTCTTACTTCCAGGACTCAATGCAACCCCTGCCCCTTCAAACTTTCCACCCTGCAAGCCACTCCTTAGCCTGGGCCAGATCTCCCATCCCCACCTCTGCATATTGAAATAACCCAAGGAGCAGGCTTAGGGGATTTTTCCCCCCACTATCAAAGTCCTTTCTGAGTCGTCTATTTTGTCTATGAGTTGATATAATTGTTGATTACACTCAAATTTCCTTTTTATTAAAAAATTTGTTTTGGCTGGGCAGTGGTGGCACACACCTTTAATCTCAGCACTTGGGAGGCAGAGGCCAATAGATCTCTGAGTTCAAGGCCAGCCTAGTCTACAAAATGAGTTCCAGGACAGGCAGGGCTACACAAAAAACCTTGTCTTAAAAAAACAAATTATTCCCTCTGGATAAGTGAGACAGTTGATTAGCTTGATCTGTTTGGGAGGCATCCAGGCAGTGGGACCGGGACCTGTCCTCAGTGCATGAGCTGGCTGTTTGGAACCTGGGGCTTATACAGGGACACTTGGCTCAGCCTGGGAGGAGGGGACTGGACCTGCCTGGACTGAATCTACCAAGTTGAACTCAATCCTCAGGGGAGTCTTTGCCCTGGAGGAGATGGGAATGGGGGGTGGGCTGAGGGGAAGGGGGGGGAGGGGGAGGGGGGGGGTGGTACGGGACACAATGACAAGGGAATCCATGGCTGATATGTAAAATTAAATTAAATTATATAAAAAAAATGTCTCAAGCTTACAACCAAAAAAAACAAAAACAAAAACAAAAAAACAAAAATTATTTTATATGTATGGGCACTTTGCCTCCAAGTATGTCTGTACACCCTGTGCATGCAACGCCTGCAGAGGCCAGTAGAGGACGTTAGAGCCTTTGAAACTGGAGTTAAGAGATGACTGTGAACTGCCACGGGGTGCTAGGAACAGAACCCCAGTCTTCTGCTAGAGTAACAAGTGCTTTTAACCACTAAGCCACTGAGCTTTCTTTTTTAAATTTTATTTTATCATTTTAAATTTTGTGTGTGTGTGTGTGTGTGTGTAAATGTGAGCGCAGTGCCCACAGAGGCCAAGATCATCTAATCATCCTGGAGCTGGAATTAAAAGTGACTGTGAACTGCCCAGTGTGGATGCTGGGAATCTGAATTCCCGTCCTCTACCAGAGCAGTATTGTCTCTTTACTGCTGAGTCAGCTCTCTCCACCAACACTCAAATTTCTGTCCATACACCCAACATAGCTCCTGCTCCATGACCTGCTGCTTCCTGCTTTGGAGCACTAACAAGTATCTCACATTTACTATGTCCAAAGCCAAACTTGGGTACCCCTTACTTACCTACCCTCTCTGCCACCCCCTGAACCTCAGTAAAGAGCTCCACATTTCATCCAGGTGCTAGGCCTTCTTCTCGCCTAGTCTCACCTCTCCATACTACACACAGCAATTCAGGAAGTTTTGTTCCCTCTGCCCTCAGAGTACACCCAGAACCTGACCTTTGTTCACCACTTCCCCTACTACAAATGTTATCCAAGCAACAACCTCGTAATTGGTCCCCTGCTTTCAATCTGTATCATCCCAGCATCTAGAATGAACCTTAGAAACACAAGATCAAGGTCAGACTTGCACACACCTGCCAATGGCTCTCTGTACACTTGAAGTAAAATTCAGACTCATTATTATGGTTTACAAAGTCCACACACCCTGACTCCTGCCCCTCTACCTCATCATCTTTCACTTGCTCTCTCCCCTGTACCCTGACCACACATGACTCCTTGCTATTTCTCAAACAGAGGATGACTCATACTTCTGCCTCAGGGCCTTTGAACTTCTTCTCTCCGCCCAGAACATTTTCCTTTCCACCTCCAAACACACTTGACTCACTCCCTCCCTCACTCCATTCAGACTTCTGCTCTGCTTTTATTTATTCAGAGCCCTCCTTTGAATATAAATGCCACAACTGAAACAAACCTCTCTGGTCCCTTACGTGCTTCCTGTTCCTTCATAAGCACTTATGAATTGTACTTTATGTGATGCATTTATTTGCTTTTTATTACGTGCTTCCACAAACCCCTAGATCTGTTAGCCCCACAAAAGTCTTGCTCTATCGATGTCCATCACAACTTTCTCCCCAGTGCCTAGAGGAGTGTCCGCTAGGCAGGACTATGTAATAGCCACCTGTTGAATGCATAACCTGACTGACTGGCTGAGTGAACATAACAGAAGGGGATGCAAGTGGCTATTTCATGACTGCTACCGTGTGGGCCTGAGGAGACCTTGCAGATTGTTACCTACCTTCATGGAACACTGCCCCGAGACGAGCCTGAAAAGTGATAGACCATTCAGAGAGAAACAGAGAACACAACTACTCCAGATCCCAGCCAACCTGCCAGAGCTGGTTGAAGGAGCATAGGAAAGCCTCACAAAGAACTGCCCAGCCAACACACAAAATCCCCAGGCACAATAAAGCATTGCTTTAAGCACCTAGGTTTGAGGGTTGTTTTGTTACATGGCAAAGACAACTGATACAACTTGGCCTCCACCCTAAGTTCTGCTTCTCCAATTTTACCAGCTTCAGTTCAGCTCTGAAGATCGCCAGAACAGTCATTCAAATGTAACTCCCACTGGAGTAAGTACTTCATTCAGAGCCTTAGAAAAGATGATGTCATGCTTCCATTCTGTGGCTTACCATGCCCTCCGTGGCCCAATCTCTGCGGACATCCTTGGCCTCACCTCTGCACTCATTTGGCACCCTCTGAAAATTAGGCCCCTGCTAAGAGACACGGTTCTCAAACACTCTGTATCTGAATTACCCAGGGGAGCTTCAAAAATTCCAGCACTCAGGCTCCTCCCCCGGAGACTCAGATTTAATTGGCCTGAAATGGGACCCAGGCAGCAGCATTTTTAAAAAGCTCCCAAGTGGATGCTAATGTGTAGACAGGGTTGGGAACCATTCAGCTAGAGATCCAAAAGTGTATTTCAAAACTGCTGACCTTGCCGTCAAGGAAATTCTAAGGCTTCAAGGAAATATCAAATTATCCTCTGTGCCTTTTTAGCGTTAAGTAAGCAATATCGTGTTCTAAGTTTTGGGAAATTGGTAATAGACTGTAGGAGAATGTTTCTTAATTATTTGAAATGGTAAATTATAAATATTTCATATCCTCAGTTTTAAGACTCATCCTTCTCATACCCTTGATGTTTCTAGAGCAGGCTTTATCTTATCACAAATGTGCACATCTAACATCTCTTACTTCCATAAAAAATGGTAGTGCTAGTGTAGGTGAGCCTTATCACCATCGGTGATTGCAACCAGGAAAGCATCTATGAGACACAGCTTTTTTTCTTCCTGTGTGCAAAGTGCTATGGCCTTTGTGGTCCCTGTCGATCTTCCTTCAGTCAGCAAGGTTGAGCTTTTAAACCTCATCATATGTATAACAACTGCTATGACTTACTGAGCATTTATCACCATTCTAGGGACTTTGAAAATATCTCATTTAAATCCTAGGACAACCCAAAATGTGCTCCATGTTTTATATACAGAAGCTGAAGCCTGGAGATGTTGAGTAAGTGGCCCATGGCCACACAGCTAGGCAGCTTGGGAGGATGATGCCATGCTTGCTTCTCCAAACAAAGTGCAGATCCCTTAATGTGGCATCTGCTGCCTTTTTCAAACTTTCCAAACCCGTAAGGCAAAGACCATATAAATCTAAAGCTTCTGGCAGAGAAAGCTGGAAACTGGGACCTCAGTCTCTGCGCACTCACTGTGAGAGCGCAGCATCTCTGATACTCCCAGGAACCTCTGTGAGGACATTTGCAGCAACATGGATGGATTTTGCTGCTAAGCACTCCTCATTTTGCTTCGGGATTTTCCTTGGGTATTATCTCTCATTCCTCTACATTTGTAGTCTTAGAAAGATTGTCAATCAAGATCCCCCCATCCTCCCTTGTGAAGGAGTGGTCCAGAGACACTAACCAGGCCCTTCACACTCTATAAATATTTGAAGCTTGGCTTTGGTTTGTTTGTTTGTTTGTTTTTTGAGACAGGATCTCATGCAGCCAAGGCTGACCTCAAACTCAATATGCAAGGATGACCTTAACTTCTGGTCCTTCTGCCTCGTCATTCCTGTACTGGGGTTGCAGGCGTGTGCCATCATGCCTAGATTTATGCGGTGTTAGGAATCTAATCCAAGGCTGGGAGCATGTTAGGCAAGCATCTACCAACTAAGCCACACCCCATCCATCAGGTCCTGTTTGTTTGTTTGGTTGGTTGGTTTGTTTTTTTTTTTGGTTGAGTCTTTTGGGAAAAGATCTCACTCACAGCTATCACAGGTCAATATGGAACTTACTATGTAACTCAAGCTGTTTTGAGAAACTATTGGCGATCCTCCTGCCTCAGCCTCCCAAATGCTGGATTTGCAGACATGAGCCACCATGCCTAGCTTACATTCTTTGTTTTGTAAATTAATTAATTAATTTGCTTTTGAGTAGATGTGTTTGTGTGTGTACATGTTCATGTGCATGCACATATTTATCTGGGTCTGAGTACATGTATGTGCATGTATGTTAAGTATCTTTCTCCACCACCTTCACCATTTCAATTTCTTTTGGGGGGGTAGGTTTCAAGACAGGGTTTCTCTGTGTAGCCCTGGCTGTTCCAGAACTCGCTCTGTAGATCAGGCTTGCTTCGAACTCAGAGAAATCTGCCTGCCTCTGCCTCCCAAGTGCTGGGATCAAACGCGTGCGCCACCACACCCAGCTCCACTTCAGTTTTTGATACAGGTCTCTCAATTAACCTGAAGCTGACTGATTCAGCTAGCTTTGGCTGGCTGGTGAGCCCCAGGGACCCTTCTAGCTCTGCTTCCCCAACACTGGGATGACAAGTGTGGCTCCATGCCCAACTTTTTACCTAAGTGATGGTAAGCTCAGGTCTTCGCGCTTGCAGAGCAAGCACTTTATGGACTGAACAATCTCCCAGCCCCTCCTTTTCTTTATTGTAGTAAACTATGTAAAGTAATTATCATTTTAATTATTTATAAACATATTATTCAGTGGCATTAAATAACTCATATTGTCATATCGAGAGGAAAGGTTTATTGTCTCAGTTTTGGAGGTCCTGGCTCATGATCTAGCAGCCCCACTGTTCTGAGATGGTAGTAAGGCCATATGCATCATGGTAGAGTATTTGACTACTTACATCGTGAGCCAGGAACAAAGAAAAAGGAATAGTGGCCAGTCCCACAATCCTCATTCACAGGCATGTCTCAGTGACCTAAGGACCTCCCACAAGGCTCCTCCTAAAGCTCCCAGCATCTTCCAGTAGCAACCCCACATCCCTATACTATGCTTTTAATCTGTGGGCATGTGAGGGACAGTTACCCAAACCACAGCAATACCTAAAACTTTTTTTAAAAAGTCTCCAATATTAATTCTGTGCCAATTAAACCGAGACTCCCTCTTCTTCTCTCTCCTCTGCTCTTGGAAACTTCTATCATATTTTTTGTCTCTTCATCAAGTGGAGTCATATATTTCATTTACACTGGCTTATTTTCCCTTAACATAATGTTCTCTGGGCTCATTTGTGTTGAGGCATGTGTCAAACTCACATTCCATATTCCATGGCATGCATAGACCACATTTTGCATCTCCATTAATCTGTTGACAGATATTTGGGACTTTTCTACCTTTCAGCTCTTATAAATAATACTGCTATGAATAATGGTTCGCATTCTGGCTCTAATTCTTCTGGAGTCCCTGGGTCATGTGGTAGCTCCATGTAACTTCTTGAATGTGTTGCCACAGTTGTTCTCAGTGGCCTCACCATGTTGTATTTCTACCAGCATCGAGTAAGGGCTCAGTAGTCCCCACATCATCACTGCAATTTTCTATTTAAAAAATTTAAGCTGCACTTTTATTTATTTTATGTGTATGTGTTAGGGGGACATGTCACAGCACACATATGGAAGTCAGAAGAAAACGTTCAGGAGTCAGTTCTTTTCTTCCACCACGTAGGTCCCAGATTGTGGTAGTTTGGCTGTAATTGGCCCCCATAATCTCACAGGAAGTGGAATTATTAGGAGGTGTGGCCTTGTTGAAGTAGATATGGCCTTGGTGGAGGAAGTGTGTCACTGTGGAAGCAGGCTTTGAGGTCTCATATATGCTCAAGCCATGCCCAGGGTCCCAGTTTACTTCCTGTTGCCTGAGGATCAAGTTGTAGGACTCTCAGCATCTCTCCAGCACCATGTCTGCCTGCATGCCACTATGTCCCACCATGATGATGATGGACTAAACCTCTGAAAATGTAAGTCATCCCAATTAAATGCTTTCCTTTCTAAGAGTTGCCATAGTCATGGTGTCTCTTCCCAGCAATAAACACCCTAACTAAGACAGAGTATTGAATTCAAGTCATCATGTTTCACATGGAGCAACTTTACACACTGGGCCATCTCACCAGCCCTATTTTCCATTTGTTAAATTTTTAAAAATTTATTTCATTTTACATGTGTATGAGTCAGTATGTATATATGTGTATGTATGTGTATATATGTGTATATGTATATATTTATATTTGCCTGTATGTGTATATATGCACCACATGCATGCCTGATGCCCATGGAGGTCAGAAGAAAGGATTAGATCCTCTATAACTGGAGTCATGGATGGTTGTGGGACACCAAATGGGTTCTGGGAACCAAACTGGGTCCTCTGCAAATGCAATAAATGCCCTTAACCCCTGAGCCATCTCTCCAGTGCCTGTTCTCCACCCCAGGACATACACAGCAGTGTCTCACTGCGGTTTCCACAACACTTAATTCGTTTTATGACGGGATAATATTCTATTTTATGAACAGTCTACATTTTGTTCATCCATTCATCGATTGGGAGAGGCTTAGACTGCTCTTGCTGTGGGGCTGTTGTGAATAACAAATACTACAGACGGATTTCAGCTCACGTTCTCATGTGGCCAGCACTGTTTATGCGTTTTCATTTCCCCTGGGTGAACACCTACAAGTGGCATTGGTAGGTCATATAGTAACTGCGTGACTGTCTTTTGAGGAACTAAGTAAGGCTTTTTTTTTTTTTTTTTTTGATGTGTGTCGGGGTTAAGACAGGGCTTCTCTATGTAGTCTTGTCTGTCCTGGAACTCACTCTGTAGACCAGGATGCCCTTGAACTCACAGAGATCTGCCTGCCTCTGCGTCCCGCTGGGATAAAAGGCATGCAACACCACCACCCTGCAAGGGAGGCTATTCTTACTCTGGTATTATAAATAAGGAAATGAGGCCCTGTGAAGCAGGTCTCTCAAAGCCACACAGCTGAGAAGTGTGGCTGGGCTTTGAGACTGCTCTGACTCTCTTAGGGAACCAATAGCATATGCCACTATCCTCTCTGGGGATAGCATTTCTTGTTCTAAAAACAAGCACTATGCCTAGGAATGTAGCCCAGTTGGTAGAGTACTTGTCTAGCATTCATAAAGTCCTGGATTTGACCTCTAGTATTACACCAATCAAGCATGGTAGTACACATCTGATCCCCACACTTGAGAAGTAGAGAAAGAAGGATCAGAAGTTCAAGAATGTCCTCAGCTACATAGTGAGTTTGAGGCCAACCTAGGCTACATTAGATCCTGTCTCAAAAAAATAAATAAATAAACATAAACAAACATATAAATAATTACTAAAAGTGTGTGATTTATCTTAATTTTGGCACCTGATGAATTACTATCACCCTCAATCATCAATACAACACTTTCACCATTATTCACCTGCTATTATTAATACCTGTGGTGGTCTGAATGAAAATGGCCCCCGTAGACTCATAGCAGGTGGCACTATTAGGGGTATGGCCCTGTTGGAGTGGATGTGTCACTAGGGGTGGGCTTTGAGGTTTCAAAAGTTCAAGCCAGGCCTAGTGGCTCACTGTCTGTTCCTGCTGTGCTGTGGGATGTTTTTCTGTACACTGTGAATATGTGTTATTTCCATTGGCTAATAAAAGCTGTTTTGGCCTATGGCAAGAAAGCTTACAGCCAGGTGGGAAATCCGAGAGAGAAGAATGGCCAAGTGAGAGGGAGACGTGAGTGATCCAGTCACCCAAGAAGGAAGATGTGAAAGTACCAGTAAGCCATGAAGCCACGTGGCAAGACATAGATGAATAGGAATGGGCTGAATTGAGTTGAAAGAGCTAGCTAATATAAGCTGGAGCCATAGACCATACAGCTTGTAATTAATATAAGCCTCTGTGTAATTATTTTATCAGCGGCTGCGGGACGGCAGGTGGAAGAGATTTGTCTGGACCTTAGGGCCTGGTGGGACCTAGATACTTTTGACAACAATTGGCACCTAACGTGGGGTGCAAGTTTCCACCTAAAACCTGAGAAAATTTAAAAAGAGATTCTAAAATGGAGCTTAAAATAGCTTTCTAGTTCATGTCTCTCATTACTGGCCACAATACGGAGTTGTGTCCCCTGGTCACTGCGGGCTTCAGTGGTAACATGGTGGGCTCCAGAAGTCTCTCACAGGCAGCAATACAAAGAGGCTTCTCCCAGCCACTGCCTGCAGGCTTGGAATCACAGACACGGGCTTAAAAACACAGGCGCACTATTTAATACTGCTTCCAAGAATTGGAGAGATAAGTATGACTCCTTGGTACCTATGCCATGCTGAAAAGCCAATCAGGATGGAGCCAGCAGTCAGGGCTGCCACTTAGGTTCTAAACATGCTGCAGTTTAAAGCAATGGTCAGAAAATGATTACAGATAAACAATAAGAACAGATTCAGATTTTAAAAAAAACTCTAAATGGGTTACAATGTATTTAAAAATATGCATAGGCTTGGGAGAATAAAGAAAAGATATAGACAGTCATAAAAAATATAGTTTTAAAATAATAAAATAAATCCATAGAAAGGGGAATAAAATAATATAAAGAAAATGAGCTACATGAGGATGAAAATGCACAGAAAGTCTAGATTATAAATATTATTATGTTTTCTCAATTTTTTGACTGCTATGAGACATTTGATTATAAAAGCTGCTGAATTAAACCAACCTACTTATTTTAAATATATCTTGACTCCAAAATTTAAGTCAAAAGGTATGGCACTTTGGGGGAGAGGTTATGTTTTTGTTTCCACAGGAAATGAGAGGCTATAGATTCATTCAAATTAAAGATGATCAAAAAAGACCCCCTGAAATCCTGAGTACAGACATAAAAACATAAACCTGGAAGAACTGCAAGATGCGTGATTTATACTTTACCTGCTCAAACACATAAGAAATTTTCTTTGGCTGACTTATATACAATGCACAGTCTGTACTTATATTAATGCAGATATGTATGTTACCTTTAAAAGTTTATGTATTTTCAGGACAAGGAAACCAGACACCAATGAAAACAAATGGCCTAAATGATCCGGCATCTCAAAATGCCTCTGTTGCAGTTTCCTCTGAGTTCTGCATCCAGAACAGGTTCAAGGCTGCTGGCTGAGATGATCTAGCTCTCAGACTACTCCAGTCAGGACTTGACCATAATCCTAAATTTTCTCAGGGTCCCCATAAGATTAACAGTGCCTCCAATCAGTAGGAAGTAGCCTAAAAAATTATGCCCACATTCCCCAAAAATGGATTATGGATGTTTGTCTTTGTTTAGGGGGTTGGTTACAAATTATTATTAGTCATAGTCAATCTCTCTCTAAAAGAAGAAAGGGGGATAGGATATAGAAATGATGAAAAAAGGTAGATTATTAAATCTACTTTAATCCAAAAACCAACTGACAATCTTACATATTTTGCATTGGTATGGATTTTGGTTTATTGATACAAATTTAAAGTTAATTTTGTTATACTGTATGTATATTTCTACTCTTGTTTAAGATATTATGATTATGCAGCTCACTTAAAAATGTAATGTATAGTAAGAAATACAAATTAATAGTCAAACTTATAGTCATGTTAGTTAGGATTTACAGATATACAGAGATATATTTCAAATAGATAGGTAATCTTCAAACATTTCAAAGACCTACAGAATATGGCATTTAAAATGTTTTAAGAACTTGACTTTTCAGGGCTGGAGAGATGGCTCAGTGGTTAAGAGTGCTGGCTGCTCTTACAGAGGTCCTGAGTTCAATTCCCAGCAACCACATAGTGGCTCACAACCATCTCTAGTGGAAACTGATGCCCTCTTCTGGTATAAAATTGTATATGCAGACAGAGCACTCATATACATAAAATAAATAAATATATCTTTATTAAAAAATAACTTAGACCTTTCTGGACAGTGACATATATCTGCTCCTGGCAGCACCAATTACTTCAAAGAGGATGATGGGTATTGAAAAACTCATATGGAGTTTGCTTTTTTTATGGCAAAAATTAATCACTGGGCAAAAAAAAAAGTGCCCTTGCCTCAATTGCTTGACAGGATGCTGTATATACTGGACATGCAAGACCCATGGGAAGGTGACCACTGAACTTTGCCAAAACAAGGCAAGATGGTCCTTCAGATTCCTGCTTCACAGAGGAGACAGCCAGACATTCTGCAGGACACAGGGAGAAGAGACTGATGAACTTTGCCAATAGGCAAGATAATCTTTCAAATTCCCTGCCTCACTAAAAAGTCTGCTAGAGACTCTAGGCTTGTGGTCTGATGATGGATGCCCCAGTGTTACAGAGGAACTTTGGATGGCTGTCCAGGCAGCCAGATGTCTCTGTCATTTCTAGAATTTTGGAAGTTGCTTATAATGCACTTCCTGTTAGTTAGATAATATTATAAGACTAGTTATAATCATATTTTTCCTTAATTATGATAAAAGATAAATTAGATATAAAACTTCAGACTCACAAAAATAGGATAGATGGTAGAATATTTTCTTTAATTTTGCTAAATACTAATAGGCTAGATATTATAACTGTAATTTTTGCTCGATAACTGTTTTGTTTTATGTAATTTTACTATATTAAAATTAAAACCTTCCTTTTTTGATTAGACAGAAAAGGGGAAGTGCTGTGGGATGTCTTTCTGTATGCTGTGAATATGTGTTGTTCCCATTAGCTAATAAATAAAGCTGTTTTGGCCTATGGCAAGAAAGCTTACAGCCAGGTGGGAAATCCGAGAGAGAAGAGTGGCCAAGTGAGATGGAGACGTGAGTGATCCAGTCACCCAAGAAGGAAGATGTGAAAGTACCAGTAAGCCATGAAGCCACGTGGCAAGACATAGATGAGTAGGAATGGGCTGAATTAAGTTGAAAGAGCTAGCTAATATAAGCTGGAGCCATAGACCATACAGCTTGTAATTAATATAAGCCTCTGTGTAATTATTTTATCAGCGGCTGCGGGACGGCAGGTGGAAGAGATTTGTCTGGACCTCGGGGGCAGCTGGGACTGAGAAACTTTCAACAACATTGCTCTCTGTGGATCCAGATGTAAAACTCTCAATTATCTCTCTAGCACCATGTCTGCCTGCATGCTGCCATGCTTCCCGCCATGATAATAGACTGTCTTAGGGCTTCAATTGCTATGATTAGACACCATGACCATGACCACGCTTAGAAAGGAAAACATTTAATTGGAGTAGTTTACAGTTTCAGAGGTTTAGTCTATTATCATCATGGCAGGACATGGCAGTGTGCAGGCAGACATTATGCTGGAAAAGGAGCTGAGAGTCCTACATCTTGGTCTGCAGGCAATAGGGAGTGAACTATTTACTACACTGAGTGTAGCTTGAGCATAGGAGACCTCAAAGCCCACCCACACAGTGACATACTTCCTCCAGCAAGGATATACATACTTCAACAAGGTAATACCTCCTAATAATGCAACTCCCTATGAGGTTATGGGGGCTAATTCAAACTACCACATGGACTAAACCTCTGAACTGTAAGCCAGCCCTAAACATTTTCCTTTATAAGAGTTGCCATGGTTGTGGTGTCTTTTTACAGCAATAAAATCCAAATGGAGACAAAAATCTACCTTTTTTTCTGATATTTTACAGCCTCTAAATTTTAAAACTGGAAGGCTAGGCTGGAGAGATTGTTCAGCAGTTAAGAGACCTTACTGATCTTGCAGAAGACCCAACTTTGATTTGCAGTACCCACATCAGACAGCTCACCAGCTCAGAAACACCGGTAACTCCAGTTACAGAGGATCCAATGCCTCTGGCCTCTGTGGGCACCTGCACTTGCCTGCACATACCCCCACCCCCACACACATCACCACCACATACACATAATTTAAAAGTTTTTAAACACTTAAAAGGCATACATGCCGGGTGGTGGTGGTGGTGGTGGTGGTGGTGGTGGTGGTGGTGGTGGTGGTGGTGGTGGTGG
>CABHPR010093775.1:14818-25655 GCA_902168415.1 Peromyscus melanophrys
GGTGGTGGTGGTGGTGGTGGTGGTGGTGGTGGTGGTGGTGGTGGTGGCACACACCTTTAATCCCAGCACTCAAGAGGAACAGGCAGGCAGATCTCTGTGAGTTCAAGGCCTGCCTCTTCTACAAAGCTAGTTCCAAGACAGCTAGAGCTGTTACATAGAGGAAACCCTGTCTCAAAAAACAAAACAAAAAACCCCTAAAGGTCCAGTGAAGGCTTCGGAGTTAGTGTCCAGGTTTGTGTTTTGTTTTATTTCTAAGTTGATCAATGCAACCTCTCCAAGCCTCAGCTTGTGTGTGAAATACAGACAATATTGGGAAACAACTGACAGAATTATCACAAGATAGCACTGATTAGGTGCGTAAGAGATCAGCAAACATCAGTATAAATGAACTTGTGAAAACATTGTGACACACATTTTACAGATTAGGAAACGGAGGCTTAGTGTTGATGTGATTTAGTCATGGTTCTGCAGAGTTATCACAGGTAAGGCTTTTTCTTCTCTGCTCTGTCCATTGCACCTGTGGACCACTTAGACACCTGAAACTTTCAGTCCTGTGAACCCTGAGTGTGCTCCTCTGGAGACCCCACTGATTCCCAACTTACACCCTCTTTTCTCCCACATCAAATGTGGGATGTCTCTTCCCTTGGTCACTGCATTTGGCTGCAGTTCTGGCTGCAGTGTAAGAGCATGGGTTTACAGACTGCAACCCACAGCTCCAGGGAGACTAGCTAGCAGGGAGGACCCTAGGAAGGAAGCATGGATGGCCCAGCGAAGGAGAAATAGAAAAGATCTATATGAACAAACTGGGGGTGAGGGGGTTAGTGGAGTGCAAGGGATGGGGGATGAGAACACAGGGGAACTGGAGGTTTGAACTAAAACAGGGACAGAGTGGGAGAGCAAGGAAAGAGATACCATGATAAATGAAGACATCATGGGAATAAGGAGACACAGAGTGCTAGGGAGATTCCCAGGGATCCACAAGGATGACCCCACCATAGACTACTGGCAATAGTGGAGAGGGTGCCTGAACTGGCCTACTCTGGTGATCAGATGGCTGAATACCCTAACTCTTGTATAATATTAGAGGGATCAGCCTTAATATTATACATCCCAGGGGCTCAGGAGAGAGAACTACTAACGTCAAGGACTATTTTCAGGAAATAGAATCTCAGCACACCAAGCTCTATAGTCCACTTGCTTTAATTCCTCTGGCATAACATCCTTACACACAGCTTCAGTTCTGTTCTCGTGCCTAGCTCCTTTCTTGCCTGATTTCTCTCTACATGTATCTAAGTTCTATCTTAATTCTCTCATCTTAATTCTGCCTCATCTAGGTCCTTTTCAGCTTGTTCTTACCCAGCTAGTACTTCCCCATCTGGCTCTTCCTCATCTTCCATCTCGTTCCTCTAGTACTCTCTTCTAGTCCTTCAATCTAGTTCTTCCCCATCTCAGTTTGTTCCTCACAAGTTCTTACCTATCTAGTTCTTCCATTCTCTTTTCTCTTCTCCGTCCCCCACGTGCCCTGGAAGTCCTGGTATATATACACTTACAAGCAGTAATCCCTTAGCAGTGCAAAGCAGGCTTCCAGGGTCAAACAGAGGGGTGATAAGAATCACATAGGGAGGCAGTAACTGTTAATTATCATTTGCAACCCCAAAGGGAAGTGACCAATAGGGAAATGAATTAACTAAAGGCTAAATTCAGGTAATACCTAAGAAGAGGGCTCTTATGTGCTCAACTATAGTCTTAAACTAAACGTGATTAGAAGAAAATGTTAAGAATCTGTAAGTTGCTAGGTCAATGGGAGAAAATAAAACTGTCTTCTTTTTTCCTGTGGCTCCTATCTGTCCAAGCTATCTGCTGTTTTTCTGCAGGGTGGGGGAAAGTGTGCTCAGTCGCTAGGCAACCTGTGTACAGCTAAATGCCTCTGGTGATAGTTAAAGGGGGATCTGGAACTAGAAGTAAGGTTTGGGAAAGCAGGAAGTAAAGCTTAATTGGCACATCCACCAGGCCTTCTCAAATGGGTAGCCTGGATGCTTAAGTCTGTTCTTAGAGAGTACAGAGGTATCTCTGATAAGGTACTTTCCTCCGTCTGGGGATGGACCTGGCCGGATGCTGCCAATGATGATAATTACAGGGAGGCTTGAACTGA
Source organism: Peromyscus melanophrys (assembly GCA_902168415.1). Taxonomy (NCBI): domain Eukaryota; kingdom Metazoa; phylum Chordata; class Mammalia; order Rodentia; family Cricetidae; genus Peromyscus; species Peromyscus melanophrys. The sequence goes on from CABHPR010093775.1 coordinate 16,971, forward strand.
GGTTCTGGCTGGGCATAGCTGTCAGCGCAGAAAGTTATCTAAATATTCCTAGAAGTGGTTAGGTAAGGAGTTAGAGGTCTATAAAGTTAGTAAGGCTGGAAGGAGGGTCCGAGCTAAATTGTGTAAAGCTATTACTTAATGTCCACCTGACCTAGGCAGTGTCTCCTTGTGGAATTTATCTTAATTCAGAAAACTTGCATGTGGACTGTTATTACTGCTAGTCCTTGAAAGTGGCTAAAGGAGACATCTGATTCCAGAGAAAGCCTTTCCTGAGGCTGTTCTCCAAATACCTGGAATGTGTATGTCCAGAGAGTGATCAGTCCACACTGTTAACCCTTCTTAGGGAAAAGTCAATTGGGAAAACTATGAAGGCACACATGATTTTCAAAACCGAAGACAGCTGATATATAACAAGCCAAATAACACCAAAAATTCCTTGGAATTTAGTTTCCTCTGGAGGAATTCCCTGATCCCTCCAGGTAGTGAATTTGCCATAACCAGCTGAGTTATTATGATATATTCCTGTGGCCCACAGCACCTAACTACCATCATAGAGCCCTCATCCAGTGACTGATGGAAGCAGATACAGAGATCCACGGCCAGGTGCCAGGCCGAGCTCCAGGAGTCCAGTCGCTGAGAGAAAGGAGGGATTGTATGAGCAATGGACATTGAGACCATGATGGGAAAAAGACAACTAGCTAACCTAGTGGAAACACATGAACTGTGGACCAATAGCTGAGAAGCCCCCATGGTGCTGGACTAGGCCCTCTGGATAGGCGAGACAGCTGTTTAGCTTGAACTGTTTAAGGTGTCCCAGGCAGTGGGATTGGAACCCATCCCTAGTGTGTGAGCCCGCTTTTTGGAGCCTAGTGCCTATGGTGAGACACTTTGTGCAGCCTTGGTGCAGGGAGGAGGGGCTAGAACCTGCCTCAACTGAATGTACCAGGCTCTGCTGACTCCCCATGGGAGACCTTGCCTTGGAGGAGGTGGGAATGGAGGGTGGATTGGGGAGGGGGGAGGCTGGGGGGGGGTGGGAGGAGGAAGGACAGGGGAATCTGTGGTTGGTATGTAAAATGAATAGAAAATCTCTTAATAATAATTTAAAAATGCATTTAAAAAAAAGAGAATGGGGGCTGGAGAGATGGCTCAGAGGTTAAGAGCACCGACTGCTCTTCCAGAGGTCCTAAGTTCAATTCCCAGCACCCACATGGTGGCTCACAACCATCTGTAATGAGATCTGACACCCTCTTCTGTATACATAATAAATAAATAAATCTTTAAAAAAAAAGAGAGAGAGAATGGGTTTAGCATTCACAGTTCAATCTTGATGCATCACTGAGGTAAGACTTTATTCCTTGATTAATTTCTTCAAACCTCAACCAAGAGCAACTCTGCAGGTTTACTGAAGGTTTGCATGTAAGAAACCTGCTATGGGCACCTCATCTACCATACATGCAGAGTGGATGCTCATCCTTCCTTGGTCCTGTTAGCCGTAGAAGCTGGCAAGAAGAGGCCAAAGCTTCCACAGGCAAAGCTCAAAGGTGGAGTCTGGTGGGCTGAAAAGCAGCTTGGCAGCTGGAGTCAGAGCAAAGAGGACTCAGGGGTGGCAGAGATCAAAGGCTAAATTATGTAGATTATTCCTTTGTTCCTTGCAGTTTGCACTTGCCTTGGTGCCTCCTAGGGCAGGAGGGGAGGCAAACTCACACCGTAACTACTCTAATGCACAAACACATACATATGCATTTGGGCACCACTGTAGATGAACATGAATGTACCCTGCTACACCACAAGCACAAATATACACCACCATGGGCATATATGCTTGTTAACACGTGTGCATGTACACTTTAAACACAAACTCATCTTCATGCACAGGCAGTCATTCAGAAGATCATATGCACACATACAAATGTAAGCATCCAACAATACAGGTTTTGCAAGCATATATGCATGCACGTGTGTGTTCACAACCACAAACCCACACGAATGCGTACACAAATGCTTGTCCACATGTGCAAGCACACCCTTTTCAATCCTCAGCTCTAAATAGAAGCATAAGCCGCAGCATATGTGCCTCTCTGTCGTTAGGCGACAGGAGGTTTCAGGAAGACAGTCTTGCAAAAGAATGCAGAGAAATTGGCAGGGGTTCCAGGCACTGCAGGAAAGATTAAGGGATAGATGGCATTGTGTGTGTGGGGGGGGGGACGGACGGACAGGAAACATGATGCTGTTTTAGGGAGAGAATACAACCCTGAAGCCATCAATCACCCACCCAAATCCACATTCACCAGAGGATTATACCAGCCCCTCTCCACTATGGCTAGTCAGCACCAAATAAGCTTCATTTGAAACAGTGAAAACCTCTAACAAGTCAGGCCTCATTCTAAACCTGCTATATAAACTAACTAGTTTAACCTTCACCAATTAAGCAGATAGACAGTACTTTATGATTAATCGTTAGTCTGGTAAAACCCAAAGTGCCTACCCTCTTCAAAATGATGGGACACTCAGAATTTGACTTGACCTTCAACCTCTGAGTCAGTCCCTGGACTTTGTAGGTGCCACCCCAGATTCCCTGCTGATTGCCTTCCTTCTCTTTGACAGACTGCTGCTCTTTGCCTGTCTGTGACTTAGGGGTCCTTGCCCTCCAATCACAGGCTTCACCCCTCTGCACTCACTTACTCACTCATACTCATGGTTTACACTAGAGAAAGTTAAAAAGTGGTTGAGAGGCTGAGGGATACAGATGGACAGGAGTCAAGTTCAAGACCTGCCTCACTGGGAAAGTACTTTGTCCTTTGGCTCTGTTGAAGTATAATTAATGGCTGACAAACTGTACATGTACAGCACGGAGCAAGAGTGGGTTACACTGGGGATGGGACAAGAGAGAGGAGGCTATATCAGGGAGAGGATACCCTCCAGCTCAGGCTCTGGCATAAGAAAAAGCAGCTTTCAAATGAGAAGCTCTTTTGTTTTAATTTTTAGATTTACTTAGTTTACTTCATGTGTGTGAATGTTCTGCCTACATGCGTGTATGTGCGCCAAGCCTGTGCATGGTGAATCCCCCAGGACTGGGACGGTTGATGTTCTGAGCCACCACATGGGTGCTGAGATTCGAACCCAGGTTATCTGCAAGAACAAGTGCTCTTAACTGCTAGACTATATCTCTAGCCCTACAAATGAGGAGGTTCTAATGTCAAAAGTGCAAAGTTAGGGAGTGGGGAGAGTTAGAAAGAGAGAACAGGCCATTCCCAGGAATAAGCTTAAGGCCAGTCTGCCCCGGACCCAGCCTCTGGGCTCAATGCAGTCCTCACAATCTGGGCCCCTCCCAGCCTCCTCTCCTGCTGCTCCCTGGGATGCAGGCTAGGGAGCCATTCCCAATAGACCAAGAGAGCAGGACTCTGTGGTCCTGAAGCTTTCTGCAGCCCATTTCTGCTACAGACACTTTCTCCATGCTCGGAATCTCTAGTTAGCTTTCTCTCTTCTCCCTTCCTGACAGCCTCTGGCTAGCCTGCTCCCACTCAGAGCCTCTGGCTAGCCTGCTCCCACTCAGAGCCTCTGGCTAGCCTGCTCCCACTCAGAGCCTCTGACTAGCCAGTTGACTGAAGTTTTTCATCTCAATTTTTTTTTGTTTGTTTTTGTTTTTCAAGACAGGGTTTTTCTGCGTAGTTTTTGGAGCCTGTTCTGGAACTCGCTTTGTAGACCAGGCTGGCCTCGAACTCACAGAGATCTGCATGGCTCTTCAAATTTTTAATTATAATTTCTAGGCCAGTTTGACTTAAACTTTTTAAAGGAACCAGACCAAATGTAAGTATCTATGCATATTTTAAAATTTAGCAAGATATTACTCACATTTCCACATTCATAAATAAAGTTTTACAGTATTCTTTTAAACAATTCTTCGCTGTTGTTTCCTTTGTTAATATTCTGATCCGCCCCTTGAAATCCCACCCTGTGTCCTAACGTGAAAGCCTCATTCTAAGGAAAAACTCCTCCCCTTCCTCTCTCTTCTGCTTTTCTTCCCACAAGGTGTGCACCCTGGACCCCACCCCCACCCCCACCCCCGTCTCTCTCTTTCCTGTCTTTCTCTTTATCTCTCTATTATAACAAACTCTCCACATGGATGCAGCATCTGGGTTGTGAATTACTGGCTGCTGCCACCATGCCCATGTGTCGTGCATCTGCCCAGCATGTTTCCCTGCATGCTCGGGATGCCCTTGGGTCCCCCTCCCCCTCGCCCTCCCGTGTGCAATAATTCATGGCATCCTCACCCTTTAAAACAAATGTTGTTAGTTTATTTTATGTTTGGGGGTTCTGCCTGCATGTTTGCCTATGCACCACTTGGGTGTCTAGCGTCCATGCAGGCTGGAAGAGGTCTCCAGATCCTTGAAACTGGAGTCACAGACTGTTGTGAACCACCGTGTGGGTGCTAGAAAGTGAACCTGGGCCCTCCGCAAGAGCAGCAAGTGCTCTTAGCTGCAGAGCCACCTCTAGCACCCTGTTGTTATTTTCTCTCTGTGTAGCCCTGACTGGCTAACTCACCATGTAGACCAGGCTGGCCTCAAATTTGCACTGGATCATCCTGTCTCTGCCTCATAGTGCTGGTCCTACAGGCATGGGCCATTATGCCCGCCTTAAACAATTTTTTACTTCTGTATTTAAGGAAAAAAAAGTGCTGTGACAGGCTTTTCTCAGTCACACACCTGTGTACAATTCCTTCATTTCCTTAAGATAGCTGAAGAACAGAAACACAGATCTTTAAATCAACTTTATTGATAAATTGCATAGTTTAAAGGGTTTTGACATCTAGCCAAAGAGCTCTTCAGAAAGACCAGACAGAGTCAGCCTCAAATGTGCAGGCCACAGGGTTTCTCCTGCCACACTGCTGCCAGGACATACTGTTCACTAGCAGATCTCTTCTAAAGTTGATAGGCTAAAACAGAGCATCACTGTGCAGCTTTAATTTACCTTTTAATAATTAACAAGTTTGCACTTCGCATGTTTATTAGTCATTTGGATCATTTCTACCTTCATGGATTTCTTCCCCCTTTCAACAAAACTTTAAAAAGAAGAAGAAGGAGAAGGAGGAGAAGGAGAAGAAGAAGAAGGAAGAATTTCTTTTAGTCTATTGCTATGCACTTACTGCGGAACGTTTAGATTACACTATGAAGAAGAATCCAGCCACACTGGATCTTGGTGGATTTCGTTTTAGATAGTGGAGATTAGAAACAGAGATTACAGGGCTGGAGACAGAGATTGCAAGTATAGGAAACCAAACTAAGACCATGCTAGGTGTACCTCACAGACAGCTTTTATTTATGAAACAGCAGACTAGGGATGTGCCTGTTTATTTGTTCATTTGTTTTCTTTATTTTCTTATTGCATGTAGCCCAGGCTGGCCTTGAACTCAATATATAGCCAAGAATGACCTTTAATTCCTCCCCCTCCCCCTGCTAGTGCTGGGGTTTCCGGCACGTGGACCACACCCAGTGTAGCCTCAGGATAGAGCACTTCCCCAGTGCTCTTTGGATTCTCAAAACCCATAAGCAAAAATAAATAAACGGATAGCAGTAATCTCCCTGTTATTAAATATTCTTTTATAAACATGATTTTTGTTGTTGGTTTTGGTTTATCAAGACAAGGTTTCTCTATGTTGTCCTGGCTGTCCTTGAACTCACTGTGTAGACCAGACTGGCCTTGAACTCAGAGATCTTCCTGCCTCTGCCTCTTGAGTGCTGGGATTGAAGGTGTGCACCACCACTCACCATCGCCTGACTATAAACATGATTTTAACATACCTTAATTTTTTAAAAATAAAATTTTTATGTGAGTGTTTTGCCTGTATGTACGTATGTGAACCACGAACACATCTGGTGCAAATGAAGTTCAGAAGTGGGTGTCAAATCCCCTGGAACTGGAGTTACAGATGGTTGTGAGCCACCATGTGGATGCTGGGAACTGAACCTGGGTCCTCTGCTAAAGCAGTAAGTGCTCTTAAATTCTGAATCATCTCTCCGGCCCCCGTAATAATATATTTAATAATTGCCCAAATTTAGACATTGAGTTCCCTTCTAATTTTCCTCTCATTAGTAACAGAGTAATAAGCATCTTTATCATCACTTTTTATTACTACCCTAGACATAAACTCCTAGGCTGGTACCTAGCAGAGAGTAAGAACCTGATAAACATTTGAGGTTGCAGAACCAGGTTGTACCGACACATTAAACATGCACACACTGACACAAAAGACCGTCACTAAAGAAGCACAAATGAGAACACAAAATTCCTCACCAGAATGTCTCCTAGGAATGGCTGGGTCAGAGCAGTCGGCCAGCCGCTAAGGTGTTTAATAAAGCCCCAGTTAATTAACAAGAGAAAGATTCCTCAGTGGTTTGCTTCACAGTAGAAGACAGCAAGAAGTGTGCTGGAGAGAGAGCCACACTTCACTGCAGACTTTTCAGAACCTTGATAGTTAAGAGTCAGTGGGCGACCAGCTGGTTCTGACCCTGGCTAGGCTACTGAAGGGCAGCCAGAAATCCCAGGTGTGCGATCCCCAGTCCTCCACACACTTCAGAGCTGGGGACACATTGGCGTTTTCTCTTTGGTGAGTAACTGTCTACTTCCACCTAGCATTCCACCACTTGAGAGCCAACAGACACCAGTTCAAGCGTGCAAGAAAAAGGGTGTGAGAGTGAGTTGTCACCACACTGTTCAGGAAAAGAATAAGTGGATGATGCTTTAGCCAGCAAAAGAATCCAAGCCAACCTTACAAAGAATAAGGTGGCTGTTTGTTCTGAGATGAAAATAAAATCCTACATGAATTTCCATTTTAAAACAACACAGGATGTGAAGATGGCTCAGTGGGTAAAGCATTTGCTGCACAAGTGTGAGGATCTGAGTTAGGTGGAACTCCAGGACCAACACCCAAAGCTATTCTCCGACTTCCACATATAAACTGTGGACCCATGTGTTCATACTCTCACACATGAATACACATGCACATCAGCAACAAAATACTATAGGTTGGGGCTGAAGAGACCATTCTGTGGTTAAGGGTGCTTATTGTGTAATCATGAGGACTAAAGTTTGGATACCAGCATCCATGTAATAAACTTAGTAACTTGCACACACCTGTAACTCCTGTGCTCAGGAAGGTTAAGACAGGCCAAAGCCTAGCTGAGAAAACAAGAGCCTCAGGATCACGAAGAGATCCTGTCTCGAAGAAATAGTGGAGAGTGATAGGAGGCCATCTGACACTCTCTTCTAGCCTTTGCATGCATATGCACACTCACACAAATAAATAAATCTTTAAAAATTATATGGCTGGCCGGGCAGTGGTGGCGCACGCCTTTAATCCCAGCACTCGGGAGGCAGAGCCAGGCGGATCTCTGTGAGTTCGAGGCCAGCCTGGGCTACAGAGTGAGTTCCAGAACAGGCTCCAAAGCTACGCAGAGAAACCCTGTCTCAAAAAACCAAAAAATAAACCCCCCAAACCAAAAAATGATATGGCTGAATGTATACACACATTTGTATGCATGCACATGCACATGGTTGCACACATAGAGTTTATATATATGCACAAGGGAAGATCAACTACAGATACATCTGACCTCTGGGGAGATAACTGTTGGGGAGGTGAAGAAGTGATTTCACCTCTTGCCATCAGACCTGCAGGTTATCTCAATTTTTATAAATATATACTAATTTTGTACTTACGGGGAAAATAAAGCCCTTTGTTTAGCTGGGTCCCCAACTACCTTTCCTTCACAAAGCTTCCTTTCTGCAAACCGTGTTTTCTTTCCAAACACATCACATCCATTATGTGGCTTGATTGCCACAATAGACCTGTAAAAGAGCCCCTTATTCTCACTCCCAGCTCATGTGTCTGATTACTCAGGTTCCTGAATTCTTGTCTTTGTTAAATTCATAAAGGAAAACAAAGCATAACCAATGATTACAAAAATACTAAGAAAATAGGCAATTCAGGTTTTGCCACTAACAGCATAAATCTGTGCAAGCCTTCTGGGGAGCAATTGACAATATGTATCAACACCCTTTAGACTCTGCATACCCTTTATTCTAGTGACTCTTTTGTTAGAAATGTATCCCAAGGACATAATTAGGATGTGCACAGAGTTTCAGCCGCAAGGATAATCATTTGGAAGATGCTCATGATAGTGAAAAATTAGAAACCACTTAAATATCCAAGAATAGAAAATTACTTAAATAAATTATGTTCCATTCATATGAGAGTTACTATAAAGTCATTAAATGATGGCAAAGAAGCTCATTTAATGATGAGAAGCACAGTTCATGATACATTCTAAAAAGTAGGTCACCTGCAGTTTGTATTACAGGAGTCCATTTTTGCTCAAAAAAACGCAAGCATCAGTAGCAGCATGCATAGAAAACAGGTGAAGCAAGCACTCAGGATGTGAGTGCTGTTTATTCCTGGGAGTGGGGCTGACAGAATTCTTCCTCTTCCTCTTTTTCTTACTTGTGTTTCAGTATCTCCCCCTCCACACTAAATTCTTGCAATAAAAGTACATCTGTTGGAATAAGAAAAAAATGTGTATCTCAATATATTTAGCATGCCCTGAGTTTGTTTCCCAGTAACTCCTTCAAAATGTATGAGAGGGAGAGAAAGAGGGAGAGGGAGAGGGAGAGGGAGAGGGAGAGGGAGAG
>CABHPR010093776.1:7366-19370 GCA_902168415.1 Peromyscus melanophrys
TGTGTGTGTGTGTGTGTGTGTGTGTGTGTGTGTGTGTGTGTGTGTGTATGTGGTGTGCTCATCCAAGGATACATTTCAGGAGTTGGTTCTCTCCTTCCATCATGTAGGTTTCTGGGTTGAATTCATATCTGCAGACTTGCGGGGTAAGCACATTTACTGGCTGAGCTAACGCACTTTTATTCTATGAGCTTTTTAACTTAAATACATAACCTTAGTGATTATTTCATTGGTCTATTGAAATATGCACCTACTTTTGCTTTCTGTTTATCCTTATTTATTTTTCTTTCTATAGAACTTGATATCACATTTCAATATAACATTTAATTGTTAGATTGTTCTTTTGTTTATTCCCACCCCAGACCAACTGAGCTATAGTCTCAAAAAAGAGTTTCTATCCACTTGGTCAGTCATGTTTCCCAATTTCCACAGCTGTGAGTAGATAGGCACTCAATTCATGTTGTTACTTTTGATTATATAATATAGCAATGTTACTTTACTATCTCTGTAATTCTGTGGAGTTTAGAATTGTTTTGAAATAAATGAAAAAAAAAACCCCAGCTGAATAATAAGTTTAAATTCTAGCAAAGAAAGGGAATCTGTAACAAAATGTTCATTTATATGGCAAGAAATAGAATTTACAAGATAGAAGTTAACATGAATTGAAATTATATATATCTACAATATAGAATTCTATCATATTGCCAAATATGAATGGCATTTTGAATTTTTATGGACGATTGCTATAGCTACTATTCACCATAATATAGGACTATCATGGTTATGTAGTCAATGTGAGTCCATTAAAACCACTCCAGTAAGGAAGTGAAAATATTGTCTATTAAAATGCTTTCTGTGAGACCAGTTTGGTACCTTTTAAAGAAATTGGACATGCATACAATTTTAAAATGCATTAGTAAAGAAAAGAAGTAAAGAAAAAAGATCTGGTCCAAAAATGCACACCACTGAGGAATTTAGCATTTAACAAAGCTATAGTTTTGATTGGCTGTAAAGTTTGAGATTTAAGGAATGAAGCAAGAAGGCACACAGCTCTCCTTTTTACCATGATATATGTCTTCACAAGATGATAAAATGTGAACTCGGTGAATGAAGATATTCAGTCAATTGTCATGAACTGATAGGGAGCCTGCTAATATTCCCAGCTGGACCTCCCCATAAACAGTGTTACCTCTTGTCTAGTGATTCTGGATTTATTTAATTGAAAACATGGGTTTTCTGTTTTGAATGGGGTATAAGAAAAAAAGAAAAAAAATGACCTATCAAATTTATTGTTCTTTTTTTTTCAGTGATAGCAAACACATGAAATAGCCCACAGTGAAGAGTATATTTAAAAAATCCATTTTTAGTAATGGTGGTGGGCAATCAAAAATAAGGAAAAATAGAACTTCTATAATACATTCAGGGCTCCACAAATCAAGCATCAAAAAACCTCCAGATGCTTAGATGTAGCAACATTTGGAGACTCACAATAGCCATTTGTGGAGAGTGAAAAATTAACATTGGGAAATAGATTCTTCTTAGTAATGTTCAATTCTTAAAACATACTTGTTTGACTGTGTTAATTAACTTGGAAAGAAATCCAGAAAGAAATGCATAATGTCTGAGGAATGAGATTATTAGTGAGATTATTAAGATAGGAAATGGATAAAATCACTGTCAGGAAGGTTGGTTGGCATCTTCAACTTCCTTTTCTTGTCCCCAGGTATAGGTATATATGAGGATGTGACTGTGTTGGGACCTGGCTTAAGGTTTAGAATGGGAATGCTCACTCTGATTGTGACAGTGTCACTGTCCTTAGGAAATTGTAAGTAGTCATGTCTCTCATGGTTTTGTGTCTTCCTCCTGGTTATGGAGGCACTTTAAAGGGGCCCATCAAGGTCACACGAGAGGAAAATCTCTTCTGACTAAAGACAGATACTCCTCAGAAGTGTATTAGCATTAGGTGCTAAAAAAAAAAAAAACATGGTCTATAGAAACTCGCTGTCTTTGGATCCTCTTTCAAATTCCCATCCAGTTTAATAGCAGACAAAATTGGTCTATCTTTTTATTCATGTTTTTAGTTAAGCCTTATTCACTTTAGGAGTAACTTAAATCCCTAACATAAATATGAGTAAGTCCTTATTGTTATGCACATTTACTTTTATATTTCACTGTCCAGATTTAAAAAAAAAACAAACTATAGTTCTCATGTCTCAGTCATGCAGCCTTGGGTGAAGCTTTCTATGGGGGGAAATAGCAGAAAGAGTGGGTGGATATTGTATTAGGAGATAGAAACTAGTACTGAGATAACAAGACATGGAGGAGTGGGTAGGGCTGATTGCTCAGGTAGTAAAAATGGGTGAACTGCAAAATCTAAATTGTAAAGGGAGTTGGTACTTTTTCTCCATTGCTCCCTGAAAAGATAGTTTTATGTCTGTGAAGCCTGAAAGGGATCCCCTGAGTTTCAGAGACCACCGAGTGAAGTAACTGTGACTCCCGTCTACTGTTCCCAGTCCATGGCCCACCTGAGTGAAGCAAGCCCTTCTTTGTTCTCTTGGCTCACACATGTGGTTGTATGGCCTCGAGGATTTAGGAGTGGCCACGTCATGTGAATTCTCTTGAGTTTGCTGCTCTTGTCTAGTTGTCTTGACCATATAGGCACAGTTACTATATCTCATCTCAGTCTTTTCTGTGATGGGGGAGGAAATTATCCTGACCTGGGTTGGTAACTGTTACAGCCATCACTCGGTAGGCAAGAACTCCTGCAGATACCAACAGCCTCAGATGTTACATCCATTATGTAAACTGGTACAGTGTGTGTATACAGTGCCCACACCACCTCCTGTGCCCTTGGGGTCACCTCTAGGTTACTTACAATGTTTGAAACAGGACCCATACTGTGAAAATAGTTGCCATACTTCACTGCTTAGAGAATTATGACAAGAAAACCATGCCTATACATCATCAGTTTTTTTTTCTCACAAGTTTCTGTTCCCCCAAATCATTTTTGTCTACAGTTGGCTGAAGCCCTCGATGTAGAACTTGAAGATAAAGAGGTCTGAATATTCTAGACTGTTTACTGCTCTAGAGGTGGTGGGACCCGGGGGAATGGGGTCAAAAAATGAAGTGGACTAAAGTCTTATGCAGTAGTCAACTTGATTCAGAGAGTCAGACAATTTATACTCTGAGGGGTAAGAGGAGTCACGGGAGTCCAGTGTTCAGTCACAAGGACAAGCCACGTGTGGCAGGCAGGCCAAGCTGCATGTTGCAGGCAAGCCACACACGCTGGGCAGCGCAAGCTTCATGTGCTGGGCATGCAAGTGGCTAGAACATGTTTTTCCATAGGGGCATATAAACAAATAACAATAGCCAGTTGTAATGAACAATCTGAAGTAAACTCACTCCCATCTTGTGTACCTGAGAGGGCCACAAAAACTCATTCTGAGAACAATCCCATGTTTTTGAAGAGACTGAGGTCCCAAGACTCTTGTCTTGGTTTCTCAGTTTTCTTACAAACATTCAGAAATCCCACTCTACTCCAATCTTGAATTGTGTTCCAATACTAAACTTTTCAAAGATCACCAACTGTTGGATCTCCATGCTTTTCTGTTATCTATTCCTATACCCGAATTCATATATAATCAACTTAAGACATAAATATTCCATATAGCTTTTATGAAAATTGTTCAGGCTGTGAGTCAAGGAAAGTGAAGGGGAGATTTTCCTCAGTGGCTATAAATACAGGAAGTCATGAAAATATTCAGCCAACAAGACAAGTAATATTTTCATGAAATATTTTAAAAATAAAATGTAATGCTAAGAACTTCTGAATAACACGATATCAAAGTTTCTGATGAAGACAGGATCAGAACCGGACATGGTAGTTCCAGGGGGTCCTATGTTCTCTTCTGGCTTCTTCAGGACCTGGACATATGTGGTGCAGTTTAAGCGCACACACACACACACACACACACACACACACACACACACACACACACAGAATGCAGAGCAGTCTGAATGTCATACTAGCAGAACTTTGATGGAGGCAAGGCAGAACGGAAATCTGAGCTGATTCTGTTTTCCATTCCTTGTTGGACACTTACATTTGGTTAAACCTTGACGCTTTACATTAAATTTGATTTCTAGGAAGATTATATGAAGATATATATATATATACACATATATATACATTTATATATTAACTCTTGAATTTTGTGGTGTCCTTTACATTTTTTTTTTGGAGCCAAGGATGTAGTTCAGTGGTAGAGCCTAGTGTGCCGGAGGACCTGGGTTCAATCACCAGCATTACAAGAACAACCAGCACACTTTAAAGTTTTCCACTTTATTTTAAGGAATTGGCTGGTACTTGCCTCACTCCTGCAGCCCTAATGCTGGCTCTGGGAAGTACAATATGCTGATAGTTGACATGAAATCCATCCTCCCATGCCTGGGTTTTTCTATTATGTGCATGGTATCTTTCACCTCTCTCTCTCTCTCTCTTTTTTTTTTTTTTTTTTTTTTGGTTTTTTGAGACAGGGTTTCTCTGTGTAGCTTTGCGCCTTTCCTGGAACTCACTTGGTAGCCTAGGCTGGCCTCGAACTCACAGAGATCCGCCTGCCTCTGCCTTCCGAGTGCTGGGATTAAAGGCGTGCACCACCAACGCCCGGCCACCTCTCCCTTTTTGTTCTGCAATATCTTATGATTTTTTTTCCCCATGAAAGTCTTGCACACTATAAAAATGGTTTCTGGTGACTTTGGTAATCCTTTGAATGGGTTTGATTTTTGTTGTATTGATAAATGGATACTTGTGCAACTTGCACCATTCTTTCCTCCCATAGGTGTATACTGATGACTTCCACGTGCTGGACAGAGTTATTAACGTTTCGATATAGCAATAAACCAAGCCACCAAGGGTGAACTAAAAGGAATCAAACATGCTAATAAAAAAGTGAAAGATCACAAAAATTATTATGGAACAGCCAAACAGGTAATATTGACAGAATGGGACTATGGGTGGGGCAGTCTAAATTAAATATCAGATGACCTTAGGCTGCCAGAAAGGCGGCACCTGGCTGCAGGTCTAAGAAACAAGAGATCAGCTCCCGTGGATAGCTGAGTCACACCAGGACAGAAGACAGACATCTCTCACATTTACTCCCTGCGCTGGCTAGTTTTGTCACCTCGACACAAGCTAAAGTTACCTGAGAAGAGGGAGCTGCAATTAAGAAAATGCTTCGGGCGGTGGTGGTGCATGCCTTTAATCCCAGCACTCAGGAGGCGGAGGCAGGCAGATCTCTGTGAATTTGAGGCCAGCCTGGTCTACAAAGCAAGTTCCAGGATAGGATCCAAAGCTACACAAAGAAATCCTGTCTTGAAAAAAACCAAAAACCAAAAACAAACAAACAAACAAAAAAGAAAAGAAAAGAAAAGAAAATGCTTCCATAAGATGGGGCTGTAGGCAAGTCTGTAACGCATTTTCTTAATTGGTGGTTGATGGGAGAGGGTCCAGCCCATTGTGGGTGGTACCACCCCTGGGCTGGTGGTCCTGGGTTTGATAAGAAAGCAGTTTGAGCAAGCCATGTGAAGCAAGTCAATAAGCAGCTCTTTCCCATAACCTCTGCATCAGCTCCTGCTCTGCTTGAGTTCCTGCCCTCACGGCTTTTGAGAATGAGCTGTTACATGACATGGTGAGTGAAACAAACCCTTTCCTCCCCAAGCTGCTTTTGGTTGTGGAAGCCCCACAACAATCGTGACCCTAACTAAGATATTCTCTTAGGTTTACTTCTTTCTCTAGTACTGAGGCTACTGTCCTCCTTTGTTTTTCTCTCATTTTCTAACGTATTCACTAAATCAAAAATATTTATCAATAGCTCACTGTGTACCCTTTCCACTATAAGCACTGAAATACCTCTGAAAATTAAATTATTGATATACTAGCAATTATTAATTGAAAATTAAAATTTAATAAGTGCCACACTGTGAGGCTACCAAGAAAATAAAATACATGCAAATTTTAGGAAATATGTTTGAGAACTGTTTACTGAGAGCATGAAAATATTGATGAAATGAATCAAAGAAGCTTCAGTGAGTGGGACACATGTCAGTAAACCAAATTTATTTCAGATCATAATTCTACCCAAACTTATTTATAAGGTCAATATGATACAATCGTTGTTTTATTGAAATTAACAAGATGATCTTGAAATTTATATGACATTATAATAGACAACGGTTTTGCAAAAAGAACGTGGTTGGAAGACATGGAGAGTCAGGCCATGTGGGAATGCGCAACGTCAAATAGGACATCCGTGTACACCTCCTCCCCCTGCCTCAAAAGGCTCAGGAACCACTTTGGAAGAGCAGACAGAAAAGTTCTCAGAGCCAGAGGTCAGAGAGGACAGGGATGGCACAGTGTTGACTTAGTTAGGGTCACTCTTGCTGTGATGAAACACCATGACCAGAAGTAACTTGAGGAGAAAAGGGTTTAGTTGGCTTACACATTCTGAACCACAGTCCATTGAGGGAAACCAAGGCAGGAGCTCAAACTGGGTGGGAATCTGGAGTCAGGAGCTGATGCTATAGAGTTCGTTCATTTGCTTGTCTGTTTGTTATTTGAGAGAGAAAGAACATGATGTTGGGTGTGTAGGGAGGAAAGAGTATCTGGGAATAGTTGGAGGAGGCGAAAGAATATGATCAAAATATATTGCATGAAGAAAATAAAGATAAATATTAAAGATTCTCCACATGAGTGGTAGTTAGGGAAATACAGATATATCTCTAAGGGGATCTCACTCCTTGCATTTTAGATTGGCTAGGGTTAAAAACAAACAATATTGAGTCTCTGTGAGGATATAGAGCAGTTGTCTGGTGGTGGTGGTGGTGGGAATGTACAATGCAGCAGCCATTTTAAAAGTTCCAGAGTCACACTGTAACTTCTGTGATGAGATTTTTAATTCTCCCCTTTCCCTTTTTTTCTTTTAAATTTTGTTTTATTTTGGATGTGCAGGTGCGGAGGGCAGATTCGAAAGGACGGGGAAATGAATAGGGTCAAGACACATTATATAAAGGATGCATAGAATAAATAAAAGGAAAGTAAAAAAAGTTTTAGAGTTTCCTATGAGGTGCAGCACATGCAAATTCAAATAGCTATGTGTTGTGATTCCATTTATGTGATATTTTGGAAAAAATGAAACAATCAAAATAGAAAACAATTATGATTACCAGGGTGTGGCAATAAAAGAAGATTTTTCTTTTTCTATTTTTTTTTAGTGAAGCATGAAAATATTTTCTTTTGGAATGAAAGAACTATTCTATATTTTGATTATGGTAATGGTTACATGACTATATAAGCTTGTAAAAACTTGTACTGGGCAGTTTTACTGTGTGTAAATTATAACTTAATTTAAAAGAATGGAAACAAAATTAAGTTACAGAGCTAAGGATATCCAATTACATAGATAAATGCTTTTTTGCCTATTTTAAAACTTTTTAGTAGAGGTAGCAAGTAATAAGATTTGTTAATCTGTCAAACGTCACTTAAAATAATTACTGTCTAGGCTGAAGAAATGGCTCACTAGTTAAGAACACTTCCTGCTCTTCCAGAGGATATACTTCAGTTCACAGCATCTGTGTTAGGCCCATCATAACTGGCTGTACTTCAGTTTCAGGGTATCTGATGCCCTCTTTTGGCCTCGGTGGGTACCTGCACACATGTGGCATTTGCTCATACAGACACATACACATCATATACGTAAAATCTTTTTCTTTTTCTTTTTCTTTTTTTTTTTTTTCGAGACAGGGTTTCTCTGTGTAGCTTTGCGCCTTTCCTGGAACTCGCTTTGGAGACCAGGCTGGCCTCGAACTCACAGAGATCCGCCTGGCTCTGCCTCCCGAGTGCTGGGATTAAAGGCGTGCGCCACCACCGCCCGGCATGTAAAATCTTTATACAATGGAGTATTACTCAGCTCTTAGAGAAAATGACCTTATGAAATTTCGAGACAAATGGATGAACCAGAAAAAAATCATTCTGAGTGAGGCAACATAGACCCAGAAAGACAAACATGATATGTACTCACTTATAAGTGGATATTAGCTGTTTAGTAAAGGATAAACACACTATAATTCATAGACCCAGAGAGGCCAAGTAACGAGGAGGGCTCTAGGAGAAATGCCTGGCTCTAGAATAGATTTGGTGGGTGGACTGGTGGCAGGTGCAAGTGGGAACAGAAGGGATCAAGTGGGGGAGGGAGGGATGGAGGGAGAGATGACTAGAATAGGGGATATCTAAGGGGCTATGTGGAAACCTAGTGCAGTGGAAACTTCCTGGAAACTGTGAGGGTGACCCTAGTGAGGATTCCTAGCAATGGAGGATATGGAGCCTGAACTGGCTGTCTTCTGTAACTAGACAAGATTTCCAGTGCAGCTGCTGGGACACCAACCCAGCCACAAAACCTTCGACCCACACCTGTCCTGCCTACAGAATATGCTGGGGCAATGGTGGCTCAGAGCTTATGAGAGTGGCCAACCAATGACTGGTCTCACTTGAGGACCAAGACATGAGAGGGATTCCATGCCCCACACAGCCTGGATGGCCAGGAACAGGAAGCTGAAAATAATAAAAATAAATCTTAAAAAAATTACAGTCTGGAACTGGAGATGTGGTTTAGCAGTTTCCGAGAAGTAGTTGCTCTTCCGAAGGACCCAGGTTCAATTCCTAGCACCCATGTGGTGGCAAACAATCATCCATAGTTCCAGTTCCAGGAGATGTCTTCCTCAGCCTCTACAGGCACCAGGCACATATGTAGTACACAGACTTATATGCAGGCAAAACATTTTGTCTTAGCGTTTCTATTGCTGTGAAGAAATACTATGACCACGGCAATTGGTATAATGGAAAATATTTAATTGGGGTGGCTTACAGTTCAGAGGTTCAGTCCATTATCATCATGGTGGGACATGGCAGTGTGCTGACAGACATGGTATTGGAGAAGGAGCTGAGAGTTCTACATCTTGATCTGTAGACAACAGGGAGTGAACTGCCTCCCTGGGTGTAGCTTGAGCAAAGGAGATTTTAAAGTCCATTCCCACAGTGACACACTTCCTCCAACAAGGACACACCTACTCCAACAAAGCCACACTTCCTAATAGTGCCACTCCCTTTGGAGGCCATTATCTTTCAAACCACTACATTTTGTTCTCTGGCCCCCAAAGGTTTATAGCCATATCATAGTGCAAAAATGCATTCAGTTCAACTTCGAAAGTCCCCATAGTCTATCACCATCTCAAACTTATTTAAAAGTCTAAAGCCCAGTCTCTTCTGAGATTTACATAAACTCTTAAGTGTAATCACCTATAAAATCAAAATAAAAAAGCAGATCACATACTTCCAATATATAATGGCACAGGATATACATTACCATTCCAAAATGTAGGGAAGGGACCATAGTTAGGAAATACTGAACCAAAGCAAGGCTGAAAATCAGCTGGACAAACTCCAAACTCTGCATCTCCATGTCTGATGTCAAAGTGCTCCTCAGATCTCCAACTCCTTTCAGCTTTGTTGACTGCAACACACTTCTTTCTCTTGGGCTGGTTTCATTTACTGTTAACAACTTTTCTTGGCAGGTATCTCATGGCTCTGGTATTGCCGACCTCTTGGGGTCTCCAAGGAGATCCAGGTTTTACCTTCAGTTTCATGCAATGGCCTCTGTGGGCCTCCATTCAGGGATATCCTAACATATGCCTGGCCTCAATGGCTTTCCTTAGTCACAGAAGAAGATTCCATAACCCCTTCCTTGTATCTTTGATTGTAAAGCCAGAACCATGTGGCCAAAGCTGCTAAGTTCTGCTGCTTGCTGGGGCTGGTGTCCCCTTCATTCAATCTCATTTTTACTAGCTTTCTGTTACGCCTGGTTTCCATCACTGCTTAAGCTTGACTGCCCTGGAACTTGCTCTGTAGACCAGGCTGGCCTCAAACTCAGCCTCATTCTGCCTCTGGAGTGCTGGGACTAAAGGCATGCACCACCACCCTGGGTTCTAAGCTTTTCTTTAATTTCTTTTCACAGGTTAGAAACTTAGCTGAGTGGGATCTTGCCCTGAAGTACCACTCCCCTTATTGCATTTCTTAACCTATCTCCTTGAACACTGGACTTAGCTCCAATCCATTTCCTTGTGTTCCTTTTCTCCTCAAATTGTACATTTTGTATTTTTCCTTCCTCAAGCTTGCTCCTTTTCATTATAAAACTTCATTAGATTAGTAGTTACCACTAATAACCACACAACAGTTTATACTAGGCTGTTTTGAGATTTCCTTTGCCAACAGAATTAATTCAAAACTTCACTTTAGCCTTAGACAGACTCTTTGGACAAGGACAAACAGCAGCCTCATTCTTCACCAAAATATCACAAGAATAATCTCTGGGCAACATACTAAAATTAATCTCCTCTGAAACCTCTTGAGCCAGGCCCTCACAGTTTATCAAATCACCCTCAACACCACATTCTTCCATGTTCCTATTAGTATTGCCCCATTAAGCAACATTTAAAGCATTTAACTGCTTTTCTAATTCATTGTCCCAAGGTCGATATTCCTTCAAACAATAGCATGGTCAGGCCTATCACAGTAATACCCCACTCCTGGTACCAACTTCTGTCTTAGGGTTTCTATTGCTGTGAAGAGACACCGTGACCATGGCAACTTGTATAAAGGAAAACATTTAATTGGGATGGCTTGTAGTTCAGAGGTTCAGTCTATTATCATCATGGTGGGACATGGCAGCATGCAGGTAGACATGGTGTTGGAGAAGGAGCTGAGGATTCTACATCTTGATCCTTGAGCAACTGGAAGTGAACTGCCTCACTTGGTGCAGCTTGAGGAAAGGAGACCCTAAAGTCCATCCCCACAATGACATACTTCCTCCTGCAAGGCCACACCTACTCCAACAAGGCCATACCTCCTAATAGTGCCACTCCTTGTGGGGGCCATTTTCTTTCAAACCACCACACATTTATACACATAAAAAAAAAAAAACCTGCCTGAAACACAAAGTTCTGGTGTTCATTGATTTCAGATGGCATGACTCAAAACATGATGTTTATATTAATAGCACAGGTGTTACCTGGGAGCTACACAGGAATGCAGATTCCAGGGCTTGATGGGTGAGAAATTTTGTGGATGAAGCTAATCATTGTGATTTAACTTGTCAGCCTGGTGGCTCAGAGACAGTAATGTTTGAGAGCAATGTCTTGGTTCCTTTGCTCGTTGCAAAATGGGCTGAGGGGAAACAAAGTTGCTCTTGAATTTTGGATCTGTGAGTATTTACTTTTTTGGGGTTTGATTTTCTTCATTTGTAAAATGAAGATTTTAATATATACCTTCTAAGATCGTTGTTAAGGTTTAGGTGAAATAATGATGTTAAAGTGGTTAGCACGACATGAAGTACCTCAAGTGTCCAATGAAAGGGACCTCGTTTCAAATACTATCTTATTATTTTCTTGTTTTTTTTAATGTATGTATAATCAAATTTATCTTAGTCAGAGATTTCAAACTTGTCTGACTATCACTCCTGCCCCTACAAAGCAAAGAGCTCAACGTTCACAATAAATTTACCCTTTTCTAGGACTTTCTCATGGGCTCTGTATGTTTGTTTTGCCTTTCCTTAGACAAAGTAGTGTTTGAGGAGAGGTACTGTAGATGTTGTTTTGGAGACAGAATGCATTTCTAGTTTTTAGGGAGAGTGTTTTTGTTTGTTTATAATTTAGCTAATTGTTACTTGACCTTTGTAAGAACGGAGTTAAAATCGACTTAATTATAAATAGTTGGCTATCCCGTTTGGTTAGCAGAATATTTGGAAGTAGATATGAATATGAAGCTTTTTGCTTGATTCACAATCTGTTTAAAAACTCACATTGCAAGTTTAAAATATAATGTGTATATGGGAATGTATGCATGTGCATTCAGATGTGTGTGTGTGTGTGTGTGTGTGTGTGTGTGTGTGTGTGTGTGTGT
>CABHPR010093776.1:19380-31793 GCA_902168415.1 Peromyscus melanophrys
TGTGTGTGTGTGTGTGTGTGTGTGTGTGTGTGTGTGTGTGTGTGTGTATTGAAGGAAAGAGTTGATTAAAAAAGAAAAAGAAGACATAGGGAAAAGATAGTATATAACACCAAAAATAAATTCTTTAGAAGTGCTCTCTGAATATAGGAAACATAAGAAATTAATAGTTTTGTGCCAGTTTACCAAGTTGAAAGCAACGACTTATAGTGAAAACGCCTTTTTTCCTTTTGTGGTCAGAGTAGGGAGGTCCTTAATAACATTCTTTGTTTTCCATTTCCTGTGGGTGGCAAATACTAGCTTAATTATTCATATGACTTAATAATGCAAGCACCTCTCCAAGAGGAAGCCCTGCCGAGATATTTCACCATGTCCCTTTTACTCTATTGCCTCTCTCGTGATTAAGAGAGTAGAGAAAGGGAAAATTTATTTCCTGTTTTTGAGATTGTCTACTTCCAAACTGTAGAATCTTTTTCACTGATGACTAAATCTAAATTCTACCTTAACTGCTTTCCCCAGCCTGGCAGCTGCTCTGATTACAAGTGATCCTCATGTAAGCTTTCCTAGTGAAGAAAATATTAGTAAAATGTCCTGAGTAGAATTTTTATTTTTTGAGAGGGTAGTTGAATTGTCTTTTATATAGATAGAAGGGAGACATTTTTTTGTTTGTAGGCATTTCAGTATCTTATGTAGGCATTTTTCATTCTTTTTTTTTTTTCAGGGGAAAAAAAAAACAATAGACTAAGGAAATGGATATTTTCCCAACTTTCCTCTCTTGGTTAGTTTTGATTGTCATTTTGATACAAACTGGAGTCACCTGTGAAGAAGTACCTAGGTCAGATTGGCTTGTGGTCATTTCTTCGAGGAATCATCTTGATTGAAAGAACCCAGCTCACTGTGTACTGCACCATCTCTAGGCTGGTGGCCTGGGCTGTATGAGAAAGCTAGCTGGGTGTGAGCAAGAGAGAGAGCAAATAAGCAGCATTCTTGCATGGTTTCTACTTTAGAGTCTGCTTGATCGCCTCGTTTGAGTTACCTTGAGACTAGGTCATCACCAGGAAGTATAAGATGAAATGAAATATGCTCTTTCCATGAACTGTGAACCAAGGGCTGAGGAGCTCCCATGGAACTGGACTGGGCCCTCTGGATAAGTGGGACAGTTGATTAGCTTGAACTGTTTGGGAGGCCCCCAGCCAGTGGAGCCAGGACCTGTCCTTGGTTCATGGGCTGGCTTTTTGGAGCCTGGGGCCTAAGCTGGGACACTTTGTTTAGCCTTGGTGTAGGGAGGAGGGGACTGGGCCTGCCTTGGCTGAGTCTACCAGGCTGGGCTGACTCCCCAGGGGAGACCTTGCCTTGGAGGAGGTGGGAATGGGGGGTGGGTTGGGGGGGAGGGCTGGGGGGTGGGAGGAGGGAGGATGGGGGGAATCCGTGACTGATATGTGAAATTAAGTTAATTATAATATATATATGCTCTTTCCTCCCCAAGCTGCTCTTGGTCAGCAACAGAAATCAAGCTAGAACACCTTCTGGTCCCCATGTGGGGTAAGTTGTATAATTATTATCTTCAATGTCTTTGCTCATTTCTCTTTCATTTCAGAACCAGTTTTGGAAATTTTATTTAGGAGCTTTAGGAGAAATGTTTGGCTGAAAAGACATCTCAATGGGTAAAGTAGCTGCCGAGCAATGCACACATACCTTTTCCCGCTCCTCTCTGCATGTATGTATGCTTGTATGCCACATGCCCATAGAGGCCAGAAGAGGGCATCAGATCCCTTGGAGCAGAAGTTACAGGTATTTTGAGACACTCACCCATTGTGGGTGCATAGAATTGAACTTGGGTCCTCTGATGGAAAAGCAGCATATGCCCTTAACTGCTGAGCTATCTTTCAATCATGTGGTCTGGTTTCTGATAAAGGTTGTCCTAATGAGCTACAGTCTGCCACCTTCTTGCTGTTTCTTCACTTTACCCTTCTTGGTCATGTGCATAAAAAAAGGGGAAAAAAAGGGGAAAGACCACTCTTGTTTCTTCTGAGAGCATGTATCTTACTATGAGGTCCTTCTTCTCATGATCTAATTATTTCTAAAGGTGCCCTGTTCAACTACTCATTACATATTGAGGCTTCAATATATGAAATTTTAACGGGATAAAATTCAGCCCAATGCAGGTTGCTTCCCATTTGCAGCTGCTACAAATAACAGAACCTTGAACATCTGTATGGAAATCATTCTTGGAATATAATTTACTCTCTTTTGTATAAATACCTGGAGCTTGATTGGATAATTCCTCTAATAAGTGTGTGTTTAACAACTTAAAGACTACTGAACAGATTTCCAAATGTCCTATTTGCACAATGAGTGTACATTTTAGTTTTGAGATGTCCTTCATAATGCTTGATGTGGTCAGCTTTTATAATGATAATATATTGTGTTTGTAATTTGCATTTCCCTAATGACTAATGATGCACACATATCCACTGATGCTCCGCTTGTGTATTTCCCTTGGTGAAGTGCTTGTTCAAATATATTGTTCATTTAAAACATTAGGTTGCTTGTTCTTTTATTGTTGGGTTTTAAAAGTGCTTTGTAGATATCTATGAATGTACACTTATTTGTACACTAGTATAAAACTTTTTATCAAATTTGTGACTTCCAAGTGTTTTTCTCCTATTGTTAGCTTGTATTTAATTCCTTTACTAGTGTCTTTCAAATTTGAGGTCATCTAGTTTATTGTTTTTAAATAGAGCATGTCTTTCATTATCTCAGCTAAGAACCTTTGTCTATTTGGGAATCACCAGGAGTTTTCTTTATGTTTTATTCTGTAAGTTTCTGTATAATTTTATGCTTTATAATAATATACATGAACTACTTTCTAAAGTCCTGCTTTCTTTCCATATGAAAAGTTTCAGCCTAGTAAATAGGTCTATCAACCTTTGATGGGAACCTCATTTTTCTCCATGAAGTTGTCTTTTGTCTCATCTCTTTGTTTCTGTTAATAACACGTAGTCTGGATTACTGAAGCTTTAGAAATCTGGAACACTTTTGCCCCCTGCTTTGATTCTCCCTTTTAAAGTTGTTTTGGCTTAGAGCAATGACTTGAAAGATAGATGGAAAAGAAAGCAGCGAGCTTACTGCATTTGCTGACAGGAAATATTTTAAGTCCAATTAAAACAGCATTGTTTTTTCAGGGAACTTTATCTAGGTCTTTGCCATGTAATTATTGAACAGGGTGCTTTACTGAAGTGGCATCTGTGGTGAGAGCGGGCTGCTTCCTGGGTACCAGCCTATTCAAGGCTTGTTGAGAGAATACATAGACACAGTCAAGGCTCACCTAGCATCGTGCCTGAACCTTACTTTTCTGAGACATTTCTTGCCTCATGGTAGAGCGGTGCAATGATCACAGACACCGCTTGCTTTGGCACTTTCACGGAAGCCAGCACCAAGTTCTCAATATCTGTGCCTGCTTTGTGGGATATCATTGCCTCATAACTGTGGCCATTGCTGAGAAATCGCATTGCTGCAAACAAACAAATTCAAGGCCAGTCAATTCTGAGGCTACTAGGAGGACATAGACTCTTCTCAGGGCTTAGATAGTAAAGGAGTCAGAGTCCTGCTGGTGAGTCTGAGAAGAATCCAGAGGGTTTTTAAGAATTTCTTCAACAGCCAGCTGGAGGGAGGTTGTCTGGCTAGGAGAAGCAGTTTCAGCCTCCAGGTTTATGGACGAATGTTCTTAAGTATGTTTCCTATACCATTTAGAAAGAGTTCTCAGGGATCATTTTAAACACTGGGTCCTGGAATATTCTAGGAAAGGCTGGAACTGGTTATAGTGTCTAGGCAGATAAGGGTATGTGATGTTGAGTGATGGATGATCTAAATATGAGGATGGGCAGGTCAGAAACATGAATGTATGGTAAATGCATATGTGTCTGATAGGAAAGACAGATGGATCAATTATTCTAGCCAGTGGATCTGAAATATTTGGTCAGGGAAAAATACGCTTCTGAACAAGGCACTTAAAGGACCATTTTTATCTAATACCATCATGCCCTCATAATCTCATCCAAATTAATTTTTACAAACACCTAATTCTGGTAGGAGCTGGGGATGCAGTGGTGGTTAATAGGTCTTGAATCTTGTTTTTGAGAAGCTTTCTGTATAACAGGCCAGGTAACTTTGGTCCTTCACTTCCTCATGCAGCTGTATGGAACAAGTGACTGAAGAATCACTTATTTACCGTGGCCCATCAATGGAGCTGGTAGTTATTGGAGACCCAGACAAAGAAAAGGCAGAACTCTTTAGGGAAGACAAGCCATGTGCTTTCACAACCTCTTTTACTTTCTTTCTTCTTCTTCTGCTAATGGATTAACTAGAAGTGGATAGAAAAATTTACCAGAAGTTAATATTACAAGGAAAAAAATACCAGAAGTTAACATTATAGGCTGCTTAATGTCATTCTCTGAGAAATCTTTGTTTTTTGTGAATAATTATTCTGATTGTTGTTGATGCATTTTGTGACTCTGATTTCCCAACTTTAATGAGCTGCCAGCTTTCCTTCTTAAGCAGGAGGGATGCAGAAAGCGTGCAAGCCAAGGCAAGTAAATAAGTACAAGTGTAAAAGTATAATGCTTAGCAGACAGGAGGTTAGTGGACTAATGTGCTTGTGGGTCAGAACTGAATGCATAGCATGACCCTCTCAGACTGGGAGACATCACTGAGGCTCTCAAGAGACCATCTAAAGGGCTTGGACATGTCAGTAAAGAGCTGCCACATCCTGTTGAATGCTGGTCTTCACATAGCTCAGGCCACTTACTCAAGGTCACTGGGATGGTTCAGGTGACTCACTCCTTCCTGTATTCTTTACTCCCCTTCAAAATGCCAAATTCTAGAGAATCCATTTGGTTTCATCAAACTGTCCATGGAAAAGCTAGTAATTTTCTCTTAAAATTGTAAATAGCAGTAACATCAAATATTTTTCTGTACAATAGATTTTTTCCCTACAGGTTATCATGCCAAGAGGCTTTTGCCTTATACTTGAGAGGAAAGTGGTGTATCAGATGGAGAAACACAACCTGACCAAGGATGTGATTAAGGTTTATGTAAAGATTTAAGCTACAGAGTACAATTCCCACCTTGAAGGCTCAGTTGCACAACAAAGTATGCATGAATGCAAATACACCATCTCATTCTTTTTAATTAGAAATTTTAGATTTATTTATTAAATTTTTGTCACAATTTATGATTTTATTAAGGTATCCTTAGTTTCACAGTATTTTTTTAACTTTTATTTTTGTCTCATTCTGACTGCAGTTGCCCCTCCTTCTATTCCTCCCAGTTTCTCTCCCCATGTCCCTTCTCCCCAGATCAACTCCTCTTCTGTTTCCCTTTAAAAAATGAACAGGCTTCTCAGGGATAGCCACTGAACAACACAGCCTAATAAGATACGGTAAGACTGGGCACAAACCTTCATATCACAGCTGTGGCAATGCAGTAGGAGGAAAAGGGTCCCAAGCACAGGCAAAAGAGTCAGAGACACCCCCTACTTCCATGGTTGGGAGTCCCACAAGAACAAGTTACACAACCATACGGCACATGCTGAGGACCTAGCTCAGACTCATATAAGATCTGTGTTTGTCATTTCAGTCTCTGTGAGTCCCTATGAGTCTTGCTTAGCTGATTTTGTGGGCTGTGTTCTCATGGTGTCCTCACTCCTCTAGCTCTTCTTCAGGGTTCCTCTGACTCCACCTAGTGTTTGGCTATGGGTCTCTGCATCTGCTTCCATCAGTGGCTGGATGACACCCCTCTATGAATTGGCCTGGGCACTGATCTATGAGTATAGCAGAATATCATTAGGAATGATTTTGTTGACTTTTTTCTTTTTTTGCCAGTCATGTTTGGTTCTATCCTGTGTCTGTGGGCTGTTTTGCCTCTGGTTCCTGGGCTATCCAGACAGTGTTAGGCATGGGCTTTCTCTTGAGATGTGGGCCTCAAGTTGGATGGGTCATGGGTGGGCTACACCCACAAGTTCTGCACCATCATTGCCCCAGAACATCTTGTAGGCATGGTAGATTGTAG
Organism: Peromyscus melanophrys; assembly: GCA_902168415.1. NCBI lineage: Eukaryota > Metazoa > Chordata > Mammalia > Rodentia > Cricetidae > Peromyscus > Peromyscus melanophrys. Next base: position 25,447 of record CABHPR010093776.1, read on the forward strand.
GTGGAAGGTTTTGTGGCTGATTTGATGTCCTAGTCCCATTGCTAGCAGCCTTTCCTGGTTGTAGAAGATGGCCAGTTCACACTCTTTATCCCCCATTACTAGAAGACTTCACTAGGACCACTTTTGTAGATTTCAGGGAGTTCTCATTGCACTAGGTTTCTGCACTTCCCCTCAATGCTCTCCAATTCCAGTCATCTCTCACAATATTCTCTCCCTCTGTCCCTCTGCCCTGATCCCTCTTGTTTTCATCCCCACTGGCCCCTAGTCCACTTGTAAAATGTATTCTATTCCCCCTTCACTGAGAGATTCATAAATAGAAGATTTGTTTTATTTTAAGTGTATGAGTGTTTGTGTGCCATGTGTATGCCCGGTTCCCTCAGAAGTCAGAAGGCAGTCTACTCCCTGGAGGGAGTTACAGATGCTTATGAGCCACCATATGGGTACTGGAAACCAACCCAGGTCCTCTTTAAGTGCAACACACACTCTTAACTTCTGAGCCATCTCTCCAGAGCACCTAAATTGATCTTTAAGTTAACATACAAAGTAATATATTTCATTATGTCATTTTACACACATATATCTTGTTATACTTTTTTCTTATTCATTTCCTTTTCCCCATCTCCTATTTCCCCCTTTTCTTATTGGTGGGCCTTTCCTTCCCCTCCAAAAGTCTCCTATTTCTGATGACTGACTTGTTCTTGTAACTGTCTAAGTTTGGTGTCTGTGGCCTTGTTTTTCTAAAGAGGGAATTGAGGCTTAGAGCTATGGAATAACTTAGCTCAAGGTCTGATGTTCACTATGGTGTGAAGGGAGCCTCAAACCTGTGACTCACTGCACTGAACTCAGTCTTTTTCCTGTTTATGCAGCAGTCTGCTAAGTTTTAGGAACTTTAAGTGGGGCAAATTCTGTGTGAACCCACCACTGACTTCAGTGAAGGACTCTGCTGGGTGTTCCCTGGAACGTTTTAAAGTATCCATCATCCAGATTGGCAGAGCCCTGACAGTTACTGAGTCTTTTAAGTAAGTAAGGTCATATATTTCCAAGAGAATATCTATGGCTTCCTCATTCTTCATTCCAAGGGCTAATATATTCATCATATTTAATTTATTAAGGTCAGTCCAAACGCCACAAATAATGTACAGGGAATATAAATAAAATCCACTGATGTATACTTTTTCCCCTTCAATTAATGGTAAATAAAATCCAACTGCAAATTGTCTTATAATGTAGAATATCTGATTTGCTTTGTTTATGTTTAATATAAATAGTTAAAAATCAATTGTTGTAGAAATAATTTGCATATTTAATTTGCTTTATATTTGAAATCATGACCCTATTTATCATTGCAAATTGATTGTGCAGCTGTTGGTTCAAAGTTATGATTGCATTAAAAAATAGCAACCAAGGACTGGAGAGATGGCTCTGCACTTGGGAGCACTTGCTGCTCTCTGAAAGGACCCAAGTTTGGTTCCCAGCACCCATCTCAGGTAGTTTACAACTGCCTCAAATTCCAACTCCAGGAGATCTGACACTTTTTTCTGGCCTCTGTGGGCACCCAAACATACACGGCATACACATAGACACAGGCTCATAAACATAAATAAAAATAAAAGTAAATTGTAAAAAAGCAAGAACCATCAGCAAAGCATGGTGATGCATGACTTTAATGCTAGACTTTAGTATTCTGAGGTAGGAGGATGATGAGTTTGTGTCTAGCCTGGGCTATACAGTGAGTTCCAGACCTAACTGAGCAATTTGGTGAACCCCTGGGTTCAGTTCTCAGCAACTCACACACACACACACACACATACACACACACACACACACACACACACACACACACACACACACACACAGAGAGAGAGAGAGAGAGAGAGAGAGAGAGAGAGAGAGAGAGAGAGAACGATAACATTCTTTTTAAACATCGGAGAGTGAGGCAAATCTCTTTGTTCCTGTTTTCTCATTTGATTCATGATCTCGGCCCATCCCTAGTTTTCCTTATTGCAGTTTCTCCATCTCTAGTATGAAAGCCAGTTAGAGTTTGTCCCTACAGGCTTCTGTGAGTAAGATGGTTTAAATTTTTGCTGGAATCTACCTTCTTTTACAGAGCCTAAAAGTATGCACCCATTCAAATGCCAGCAACCTAAAATAAAGCATAGCAACTCTTCTAAGAGCCAACAGTCAAAACTAGCCTTTGCCCTCTGGGTCTAAAATTTTTGATATTTCATTTTTTGTTTTGTACAAGAAGATGTAAGAGAATTTCTAGGGTATTATTTATCCAATATTTCCTTCGTAATTCAAGAAGTTAAAAAAGTAGTGAATTGGTTGTAAAAATTGTATAGTAAAGAACTCTTAAATGTTGTGGATATAGCTCTGTATAAATAAAACACTGATTGGCCAGTAGCCAGACAGGAAGTATAGGTGGGACTAACAGAGAGGAGAATTGAGGGAGCAGGAAGGCAGAGGGAGAGACTGCCTGGAGCCACCACCAGGACAAGGAAGATGTAAGGTACCAGTAAGCCACGAGCCACGTGGCAAAGCATAGATTAATAGAAATGGGTTAATTTAAGATAGAAGTAGATAGCAAGAAGCCTGCCACGGCCATACAATTTATAAGTAATATAAGCGTCTGAGTGATTATTTTATATGTGGGTTGTGGGACTGCAGGGGCTTGGTGGGACCTGGAGAGAAGCTCTCCAGCTACACTTAAAGATGAATGAAGATGATAGACCAATGACCAGGATATTTTTAAAATTTTGTTTTATTTAAAAATGGCTTTTCTGATTTTGACCCCTCTTGCTCATAGAATCCCTCATTCCTCTCTTCCTCTGAACTCCTGGAGCTTGGCTTGGTACTTGGCTATGGATCTCTGCATCTGCTTCCATCAGTTACTAGATAAAAGCTCTATGATGACAGGGTATTCACCAATCTGATTACCTGGGCAGGCCAGCTCAGGTACCCTTTCCACTATTGCTAGTAGTCTAAGCTGGGGTCATCCTTGTGGATTCCTGGGAACTTCCCTAGCACCAGCTTTCTCCCTATCCCCATCATATCTCCCTCTATCAAGATATCTCTTTCATTGCTCTTCCACTCTGTCCCTGTTCCAGCTCGACCATCCCATTTCCTTATGTTCTCATCCCCCATCCCCTACCATCCATTGCCCCCTCTCACCCTCAGTTTACTTAGGAGATCTCATCTATTTCCCCTTCCCAGGGTGATCCATCAGATCATAATGGGGAAACTTACAGATACAACCGAACCAAGCTAGTGGGAACTCATGAACTTTAGACCAACAGCTGTGGAGCCTGCATGGGACTGGACTAGGCCCTCTGCATATGGGAGACAGTTGTGCAGCTTGGTCTGTTTAAGGGGCCCCTGGCAGTGGGAATAGGATCTATCCCTGGTACATGAACTGGCTTTTTGGAGCCCATTATGTATGGTGGGACACCATAGCTTTGCATCATAGCTTGCACAGCTTTGATGCAGGGGGAGGGGCTTGGTCCTGCCTCAACTGAGTGTACCAGGCTCTGCTGACTCCCCATGGGAGGCCTTACCTTTTTGGAGGAGGGGATGAGGGGTTGGCTGGGGAGGAAGCCTTGTGGGTAGTGGGAGGAGGGATGAGAGGGGGAATCTGTGGTTGGTATGTAAAATGCATAAAAAATTTCTTAAAAAAATAAAGAAAAAAATAAAATGGCTTTCCTTCATCTATGGCTTTTTAAGGGCTGAAGAGATGGTTCAGCCATTAAAGGCTAGGTTCATACCCCCAAATCTATGGTTTTTAAAAGAAAATGATGAAAGGAAGGAAAATTATCTCATCTATGATTTCACAGTTACCAACTCTTTGAAGCAACTATGCCTACCCAGTATAATGTGTTCCATAAATATTACTGTAGGAAGCTGGGCAGTTACACATACCCTAAGCATGATATTTGGCACATGATGTTTCACGAATCTTTGCAAGTTGGTGGATGTCTTCACTGTATACATCTTGGTCTATTGTGACATATAATGTTTCCTTGGCTATAAGCATTTGGAGGAAGATATTTTATATATGTTCACATTTATCTATAGGACACATTTTTTTTTTAACCAACAGTTTGTCAGACTCCACACCAAGCCTAATTTCCTTCATTCTCTGTTGTCTATCTTTCCTTGTATTCATGTTCTTACATACATTTGAAAGCTGCTGGCATTACCTCATAGGAGCCCAGGAGCCTCATAGCTCCATCTGCCTCTAGCTGCCGCGTCACAGCCTGTCTGGCTCAGGAGGGATTCTGTGACTCAGAGCAGCTGGGTCTGATTTCTTTTCGATGTCCTAACTGCCTTCCTGTTCTGCACACTTGCTCCTAATTAGCCGAAGGTGAAGGACTGTGGCAACGTTGCCATTTGTGTCAAATCCATTTATCTGTTCTTTCCAGCTCAGCTTGGAAGCTGGAAGATCAGAGACAACACCCAGCTTGTTTCTACAGACAAAGGGAGGATGCTTACCTCAGAGGGAGCATTGGTAGTGGGGGCTTCCTCAAGTCAGCATGCATGTTGTTTAAATGGGTATTTGTCAATTGTACGAAAGCAAGTTCATAATGGCATTTTCATTTACACATATCACACTCTTGGAACATATTCACCCCTTCGGCACACTCTCTAGAATCAATAGATTTTTGTATACTGGTGGGGACCTGGAATCATACAGATCTGGGTGAGAGTTTGGCCTCTGCTGCCTGCTGGCTGTGTGACCATGACCAATTACTTCCCCAATCCTGTCCTCTTTCACTTTCTTGATTAAAAAAACTTACACGATACTTTGCACCTCATTTTCCTTACTAGCAAAATGGAAAAGAAGAGGGAGGGGGATAGTCTCATCTATCATATAGGTTTGCCTTAGAAGTCAAATTAAATAATTCCTGTGTTGTTATTTGCTTTTTGCTCTTTTGGGGGGCCCACGACCCAGCTCCCAAATAAATCACACACAGAGGCTTATTCTTACTTATGAATGCCCGGCCTTAGCTTGGCTTAGTTTCTAGCCAGCTTTTCTTAACTTTAATTATCCCATCTACCTTTTGTCTCAGGGCTTTTCCTGTTCTCTTACTTCTGTAAATCTTACTCTTACTCCGGGACTTGCTGTGTAGCTGTGTGGCTGGCCCCTGGAGTCCTCTTCCTCCTCCTCACTCCTTTCTCTTTTTACTCCTCTATCTCTTTTTTTCCTCACAGATTTCTCCCTCTATTTATTCTCTCTGTCTGTCAGCCCTGCCCATCCTTTCTCCTGCCTTGCTATTGGCTGTTCAGTTCTTTATTAGACCTTCAGGTATTTTAGACAGGCACAATAACACCACTTCAAAGAATTAAACAAATGCAACACAAACAAAAGTAACATACCTTAAAATAATATTCCACTACATTCTCAAGTATTTATAGTCTTTGGTACAGCTTGTCCTCAGTATGTGCAAGTCAATTATGGTTCTTGGTCCTGTTATTTCGGTGTTACCTTTGTATTCTAGTTCATTGTATGGCTCTTCAAATGTCATCGGTATCTCTGGACCATTTCTTCAGTTCAGTATCAGCCTTCTGTCTCATTCACCCCTGTATCATCTGAAGTTGATCTCATTTCTCTGCCTCTCCCTTCTTGTTACTCTTAGGCCTTGTAGGTCTTATGAGCTTGAAGTTCCCTTGAACTCTACCCCTTATTGCTTTACTTACCTTTTTGTTTGCTACTCAGAGCACCTTTTCCTTTGACATTCTGAACCAGATTTGGACAGAAAGCAAGTCTGCCTCCGCTGCCCATGTGAAGTACTGGCAATCAGCAGTACTCAGCATTTTGTGGCTCAAACTTTAACGTATCTTTTTTTTAAAAATATTTATTTATTTGTTATGTATACAGTATTCTTTCTGCATGCCTGCACTCCAGAAGAAGGCATCAGATCTCATTATAGATGGTTGTGAGCCACCATGTGGTTGCTGGGAATTGAACTCAGGACCTCTGGAAGAACAGGCAGTGCGCTTAACCTCTGAGCCATCTCTCCAGCCCCCAACATATCTTAAATAGTCTGATTTCTGACATTTTCAACTCTAGTCATGTGAAAGCTTTGAATTGTTGAGAGCATATCCATCCCTACATTAAAAACCCGAATGATGCTAACGCTCTTCAGTCTCCCAGAGCTGCTCAGAGCGATGTCTGTCAGGGGCACTGTTGAACTGTGGATGTTGCTCTTTAGGAGGGCGTCCCACCCCCACCTTGCCTTGCTGTGTTTTGTAGGGCAATTGTAAGGGTAGCCCTGCCAGGGTAATAGGCTGAATTCGGGGGCAGTGTGTGTGTGTGTGTGTGTGTGTGTGTGTGTGTGTGTGTGTGTGTG
>CABHPR010093776.1:31803-61234 GCA_902168415.1 Peromyscus melanophrys
GTGTGTGTGTGTGTGTGTGTGTGTGTGTGTGTGTGTGTGTGTGTGTGCAAATCATCTGAGCTAGACAGATTCTGCATGTGCCTGCAGTCCAGCACCTGGAAACCTGGGAGGAACATTCAGTGTTTTTGTGTGGGGGTGGGAAACATTGGTCCCGCCTAGCTCATCGCCAGGCATCATTCCACAGATGATCCTGTGTCGTCTTACCATTGCTTAAATGGAAGAGCTAAAATGATTAAGTAAGTAATTATTAGATTTTATAATCAGTAATTAGTTAACTATTAGATGTAACAATGGCTAATTAATGGAGCCAATTACAATTTATGAGCTTTTAATAAGGCCAAGCTTAAATTGGAGACAGAAACGATGTGAACAGGGTAAGGAAATCCGAGAGCTACCCTGGAGGCTGGATATAAAGCTTGTGGATTGCAGTGACAGGAAACGAGGGTCCTTGAGAGGTTTTGAATCAGAAAATTGAACCATGAAGGTCGTCTTTGGGGGATTCCTGATTCAGAAGCAATAATCATCTGTATAGGACATGATGCCAGCCAGCTAGGGGGCCTGGCGGTTCTGGAGCCTGACTGGAAACCAATCACAATGGAAACAGAATCCACACACGGTGAAAGGCGGTCACTGACGGGAGTCCAGGAAGGAGGGACACTGGGAGGCATCATCCCTACCTAGTAGGCTTTCAGACTGGACCGAGTTAGCTTGTGATGATTCACAGAAGCATACATCAAGTAAGTCTCTCTGGGAGGAGAGGGCAGTAGAGGAAATGTGGGAGCCCGTTTTTGGGTTCCTCGTGGCTTTACCCAGCAGGTCCACACAGAGAGGATGATTAGGACCACGGGCCTGAGTGCAGGTGTCTGAGATGGTCTGCACTTGGCTGTGCTGGGGGAGGAGGTCATTTGCTCCACCCCTTGGCATCTCTCTAAAAACCCTGGGGCAGAGACAGTCGGGGCCGTTGGAAAAGGTTCCAGGCCCTCTGGAGGCTATCCTTTATTTTCTATCTGTTTATCTCTGCAATATTCTCCGCAATAAATCCTTCTATCTAATATTTCCTGCTGCTCACACTCAAGAAAACTCTGAGAAGCTGTGGGGTTGGTGGGTAAATGCCCCACAAGGAAAGTCACTGAGAAAAGATTTAGAGATGAAGAATCCCAAGGATGAAGTTCAATTATTTTGCATTATGTTCCTTTTTCTCCTCTCTTTCCCTTCTTCCCTCTCTTTTCACCCTGCCCCCACCACTTTGCTCTGCCCTCCCCCACCCTTTATGACTTTTCTAGAGTTAGGCAAATAAGCTGTGGTTAACATTTTATACTTGTTCCTACATTGCACTGATTTTAGTTTTCTTATGCAGAAAATATGGAGGGGATACTCCCAGTCATGGAACATGTTGGGAATAAATGCACTCCAGGATGCAAAGGTATGTACAGTAGTTGAAATGGCCCATGCCTACTAGAAACCCTACTAAAATTGTGGCATGTTTACATCCTTGTGGTTTGACACATTGGGGGAAGTTGATGTGAGGAATTAGAGCACCTCCTAAGTCAGGAAATCCCTCTCTTCTCCCTTCCACAAGGCTTCAAACATTTAAAATACAGCAGTACTCCACCATGGGAGTAGACTTACTATGGAGGTGAAAAGGTTTTGTCTTTGTATACTGGACACAGAGCCTTTGAAAGTGCCTTGGAGATAAGCTGAAGACGCTGCAAGGGAAAGTGGATCTGAATGATGACTGGTCATAAAATGCATCATTAATTTGTCCCCTTTGATGGAGGTTATTTATTGAGAGCAGGGCATGTTCCCCTGCCTCCGAGTCAGCACCAGCCCTGGCTGGCATTGCTCTTACTTCACAGGAAGGTAGAGAGTGTTATCACACACCCCAAGATTATAAAAATCACAAATTCCAGCACTTCACAAAATATTTTTCTGCCTCACTGAACGGCATAAATAGAGAGAACAATAATTCTCTATTACGCCCCTCTCCCCCACAACATCAATGGAATGGCTAGTTAATGAATTATAAGAACTTAAGGTGGTGATGACTGAACACAAGGCAGATGCTCATCACCATTGTGGTTTATTTAGTGCTATCTCATTCCAGGGTCCCGCGTCGTCTTCTTGTGCAAAAATACATTTGGTAACTATGAGAATTAATCAAGCTGTGAGCCGGATTACGGTGGTGGCAGAAATCCTTAATTACAGGCAATGGAAAATGAAGGTCGGTTCTGGTTTGACTCCAACGTAGGTCAGGGCAGCACCAAAGCAAAGCCATTAGCAGCTGAGTGTGATTCTGTGCTCTGAACAGAGTGAATCACTGCCTTAACCCCGTTTCCTAGTAAACAGCTGTCCCACATCCATACTAACAATCACAGAACGTATCAGCAGCCCATTAGCTGACAACCTGGGTAAGCCATGCTTCTCAGCCCTGGTTGTGTGGTTGAGTCACTCAAATAGCTTTGAAGACACAGACACCCCGGCAGCACCCAGTCCAATTAAATTAGGATCTCTGGCAGTGGGATGAGGGTCATTAAGCAGAAAACTTATCTGGCTGATTCTCATGTGGATTTTTGTCTTCATAACACGGCTCCACAGGCAGGAAACATCCCAAAGCAACTCTTCCTACCTCTCCTCCAACACACAGCTCTTTAAGACAGCTTTGCGATGGGCTACAACCCATGGCAGGAGTGTTTATTTCAATATTGCCCAAGGGAAGTATGACATACCTGTAGATAAATAATACATTGCCTCTCATTTGTATACCTAGCTGAATCCTCTGGGGAATCACATTATTACTTTGAAAAACTGATTTGTAAGCCCAGCCCCAGCCACCATTTGGATAGTTGTTGTAATCTGCCTGAAGACAGAGATATTTGAGGACTATAAAATGTTTCTGAGGATTCACACCCATTTAGCATCTTGTTTTGGTTAAGTTGCATTCTTTGCCTGAGGACAGGCATTCTCTGACACTTTGTAACTGCATAAGAGAAACAAATCCTTGATTTGTTGCTCTGTCAGTTTGAATTTGGGTCACTTTCCAAGAGTTACTGTAACTCATCCCACCTCCCCTTTCTTGGCAGGTGATGCAGAAAGTACAAACTGAGTTGCATCCACAGACACAGGGTGTTTGTGGAAAGTGAGGTAGATCATAGGCACATCTGATTCCCAACAGCTCCCACAAACCCCTTCCAGGTCGGCAGGGTCTCCCCACTCCATTTTGCTGTCAACATTATCTTCTGTTTAGGAGACAGACAGACAAGCTCTGGTAAGGATGAGTCAAGCGTGGTATCATTCTGTCATTCCCTGCCTCCTATATGAGCTCTGACCATTACCATGGTTTCACTCACATGAGACAGTTCAAATGTTGCTGAGTTGCCAGGGGCGGGGCGGGGTGGGGGGAGGGGGATGCTCTGTACAACTGGCTTGAGTTCACAGGCAGGGATACAGTTGTAGTATTACTGATTGCAAAGCAAATATGACTACAGGTTCTGAACAGGTTGTAAAATTTTACAAATTGGAAAATTTCAACTTTGCCATTTTTTTTTCTTTTTTTTTTAAAGGAATTATTTTATTTTTATTTATATGTGGGTGTATGCCACATGTGTGTGGGTGCCGCCAGAGGGCCTCAGAGGCCAAATACCTTGGAGCTGGAGTTACAGTGGCTGTAGGCGGCCTGACGTGGTGCTGGGAACTGAATTCCAGTCTTCTTTGAGAGCAGCACATATTTTTAACTGTTGGGCCATCTCCCCCTACCTCACCTTGGTTATTTTTTAAAATAAGAGACCCAATGCCCGTCACTATACAACGAGCCAGTGGAAAAGCTATAATCTCTAACGTTTTACCATTGCACTGACATGTGAAACAACATTAGTCCATGAGCCAAAATAACAGGTTTTCATATCTAGTGCTTAATAATTTCAAAACCCTGAACAGCATCAATAGACTCAGAAATTATGGCTCATGGGGGATCCTCGGGGTTTTCGATGAGGACATGTTACCTTTTAAGTGTCTGAGGGTATTTCTCAACTTTAAAACTAAAACGTAAATATAATTGTAAACAGTCTTAGCACTGGAGAGAAACGTGAGGTTTAGCATAGGCGTGCAAAGGGTAGCTCAGATAATGAGCAAGCGGGACTGGCACACTCCTTCCTTGGGAAATGACATTGGATAGAAACTTACTAACATTCTAGGGCCATCACTAACATCTTTTCATGTGTTAAATATTCTGAAAACCTTTAACAAATTATATTAGCAGTGGTGCTTTGCTTTAGTAATTCAGCTTAATAGCACTTTGAATTATGTTCCTATATTAAAAATGACACTGGAATAATAGAGGAAAAAGACAAGCATTTGTTTTGTCTTTCTTTTTCGACATAGATAAGCTTGTACATAAACATTCAATATTCCAGCCGTACATCTGCATTAATTTCGATTTATCATTATGTCAAAGTGGTTCCGTAATGTTTAATTTCCATATTGTAACTGATGTTGATTTTCAAAGAAATCACACATTACAACAGCTCCTTGAGTGGCTGATACTAGGGGATGGCTATCAATTATATTAGAACATGAGTTTCCCGACTTTCCTACAAACTCTGATTATGAAGTACAAGAAAGAGCTACAGAGGATGAGCTGGTAGAAAACCTTGTCTTCCTGTGTCTTGAACCTAGTGCAGGCAGCACATTGCTTTCTGGAAGAAGAGCATGCCAACTTTGATAAATAATAAATAATAGTTTAATCTTTTTTAGTTCCTAAGAAGAAGACTCTCGACTCTCAAACTGATTAAGTGAACTTCACTATTGTAAGTTGTTGGAGCCCACCTAGGTTTCCTAGTGGCTGTACCCAGCAGGATTGCATAAGAGGATGATTGGACCATGGGCCTGAATACCAGGTGTTTGTAAGGGTCTACACTTGGCTGTATCTAGCAAGGGGGAGGTCTTTTGCCCTGCTCCTCGGCCTTGTTATAAAAAGCCCTTTGGAATAAAGTTCTGGGCCTCTGGCTAAGGATCCAGGCCCACCCAAGGCTATCCTGTGTTTCTATCTGTTTCTCTCCCCTCTTTATTTCTACCTAAGTCTCTTATTCCTCACTCCTAAAGAGTCTCTGGGGAAAATAAATGTGGGAGCTGGTATCTCATAGCAAGTTACAGAGAAGGAACTTGTGAAAAGCGCTACTGTGCTGTTCACCATTGTTCCAGTAAGATTAGAAATGTGGCGGAACCTGAACCAGGGAAATGTGGCCGGCTGGAAAAGATAGCCATTATTGCCAATCTTTGTCAAAGTTGAGCAAGGACTTGGGTTTGCAGAATTTGTTACAGCTACCAGAGAACATTCCTGTTGGTCCCCATTTTTCTGTGTCATCTATTTAGTGGAAATCCATCAAGTGAGGTTAATAGGATTTGAAATACTCAGATCCTCATTTCAAAGAATGCACAATGGAGAATGATTGGCATTTTCAGTCTCTAAGGTTGGCAAGTCACAGACACAAGAAGGGCTTCAGCTCTGACACTCACAGAAAATGACAAATTCTATTGTGGCAGGGATATCCTATCATCCAAGTATTCTTTCACAGTAACCACCTTGCCTTACGGCTTTTCTAATTTCAAATCTCAAAGTAATTTGTATTGCTTTTATCTATATACAGGTGAGCTACTAACCTAAAACATTAGGTCTCTATGGTGCTATTATGTTTGCATAAAGTCTATTACTTAGATGATGTAAGGGTGTTGTGAGGCAGAAAGGGAATTGCACTTCAACTAAAGGGATTTAGAATGGAAATGCTTAGTTTACTTTGAAATGGATTATTGGATTGTTGTTAAATAAGCATGAGAAGATATATTGAGATGCATGCAGTTTGCATATATAAAAACAGTGGGTACATACCACCGACTTCACTATCCTTTGAGGACATATACGCTAGCATAAGCATTGGCATCTACAGCTCAAGTCTTGTGCTATGTAAGGATTTGGTGGGGCTTCCAGTCTACTTCCAAATGTTGTTTTCTTTGTAGTGCCAGCTGTCCTCAGTATGGTGGTATCCTGTGGGCTCATAACAGACTTCTTTGTGCTCATGCCTGTTCATACTTGGGTATCTGTTCCCATCGCGTCTTCTGATATTGGAGCCCTCTAGGTATGGGTATCTTCTGCTGTCTCCTCCTAGATCTCAAAGCAGCACTAAGTAATTCAAGCTTAGTCTCATAATACTTTTGATGAACATACCACCATTTTCTCCCTGTATCTAGTTTTCATTACATTAAAAAAAGACTTACTTTGTTTTATTTTGTGTGTATGAATGGTTTGTCCGCTTGTATATCAAGGCACCACATACATGCCTGGTGCCTGTGTTGTATCCCCTGGAACTAGTGTTGCAGATCTCTGTGAGTCACCATGCGGGTGCTGGGACCTTGGTCCTTTGTAAGAGCAACAAGTGCTCTTAACCACCGAACCATCTCTCTAGCTCTTTTTCCAGGTCTCTTATACTGTGATGCAAAGTTAATCAGCTCAAGAAGGGAGGCCATGCAACTTCTATCCCTTTTACTGTCTTCATTAATATTCATTTTTGAGGCTTTGTCTTATTAGTACCATCACCATAAACAACAATAAAAAGTCTCTCATTTGATATCAAAGAATGTAAACCCATCCCTCCGATCTATAGATACAAATAGACACCTATATGCAGCACTGCATTAAAAAAAATGAAAAGAAACCTGTTTAGGTTTAGCTACGACTTCTAGGTACAGATAACAGAAGATGGCCCTTCTGAAGGTCAGCTCTACAGATTCCATGGTTTGGATCACACAATTACTTAGTTGTCATTATTCAAGCTAATATGGAAACTTGGATATCCAAAGTACCCAAACTCCCTATTTCAATTTTTTTTTCTAATCCACCTGGGCAGTGGGCTTCTGATTCCGTTAGTTAAAATTTGTTAAGACATGCCGTCAATGAAAGGAATAAACCAGGATAGCTCAGTTCAGATGAGAAACAGCTCAACAAAGCAGACAAGTGTGTTGTGTTTTAGACGCTGTTTTGCTTAGCCACTTGTGAGCAATTAATAACTCAAGGGGAAAATATAATCCAGCCACAGCCATGAGTAACTGAACACCGTGCACCAACACTTACAAGTTTCTCAACAGAATCAAATAATATTTAAAACCATGTTCATTTCTCTTCCAACAACCTCCTCTGAGAAAGAAAGGGATGGATGTTAGTACTATCATTTTATAGATATGAATAAAGATTCTGGGAGAAGGGGACTATGCTAGGCTCTGTGGCTTAAAACTTGCCTTGCTGTATGTATATGTATATATATATATGTATATATATATATATATATATATATATATTAGTAAAAGTGTGAACTTCTGATTGTATTTATACATTAAAAATTTGAGGTGAATATTGAATTTGGAAATGTTTTCAGTGTTTTGTAGTTTAACTGTCAGAAAGAAATGATTGATTCATCTACTGCAACCCAACAAAACAGCAGAAATTGCTCAAGATCTTTGTGACACTGTTGCTGACGCTCTCTTCCAAGCATCTCCCTTTCTTGTTTTAGGTTCCAGGAAAATACAGCTAATGGAAAAATCTGCCAGGCGGTGGTGGCGCACGCCTTTAATCCCAGCACTCGGGAGGCAGAGGCAGGTGGATCTCTGTGAGTTTGAGGCCAGCCTGGGCTACAGAGCAAGATCTAGGACAGGAACCAAAACTACACAGAGAAACTCTGTCTTGAAAAAACAAAAAACAAAAAGAAAAAAGAAAGAAAGAAAGAAAGAAAGAAAGAAAGAAAGAAAGAAAGAAAGAAAGAAAGAAAAATCAAGGAACCAAACAGGAAGAAAAAAAAAAGTCCCAAAGAGCCACTGTCTCCTCTCTCCAGCTTCTAGCTAGTTAGATAACATTAGGTAATGGTATCTTAGTTACTGCCTGTGATTTCCCCAATTGAGTGGACTCACTAACACCAATTAGTGTGCATAGATAGTGGAGCAGCATGCAGAACTCCAAAGCCTTGGAAGCTAACGCCACCAGTGAGGCTTCACTGTAGAGTGCACTCTTCTTAGGAGGATAGTTCGTTGTTTGAATTGGCATTTTCATACTGAAGCCTTATGATGGGAGACTTCACTGGGTCCTTATGTAATCTTATTTTTATTTAAGTTGATGAAGAAATCATACTTATCTTTGCTCAAAATAGATGTAGGTTTTGGTCATTAATCAAATTGGTGTGCACTGAAGATGATGTAAAATTAATAAAAGTGAGTGGTAACTGTTTCCATGAGTTGTTTTAGCATCAGACTTACAGTCTACAGTAGAGAATTAGTTAAATGAATACTTCCAAACATTTGTGATATGATCTATTATCGATAGGAGACCTTTCACATTAGTGAGACAATAAGGGAAATTAAACTGTATTTATCTTGTTAATGGATAATTATATACATATTGAAAATATACCAGACCTACTTATCTACTAGATATTGCCTTTCATTTGTGCTTATGACAAGGGCACACACACTCAGGGTGAAAGGAGTTGAATATGTATTATTTTGTGTTGTAATTGCATGCATACTTAACGCTGGCTTTTCTGTGTTGCGGCTATGAAAGCAAAGCAAAGCAACCAGCCTGGAATGTAAATGGAGCCCAAGCCTAACTTGCGCAGGAGCTAAGGGAACCAACTATATAGCTAAAGAGAGTGTGTATATGTTAAGATATCACCTTGTGAGTTTTTCTGGGTAAAATTTGCTTTATGTTTAATTTACAAATTATGTTTTCATATCTATTCAAAAAACATGAGTTAAAAGATGATCGGAAACACTATTGCAATATCCATTCTAACGTTCACTCTGGTTTTGTGACCAACCCTTGGTTGATAGGATAATGCAGGAAAGGAGGTCTGGGATAAAGTCAGGTTCATTCAATACAGTGCACTC
Organism: Peromyscus melanophrys; assembly: GCA_902168415.1. Lineage (NCBI taxonomy): Eukaryota > Metazoa > Chordata > Mammalia > Rodentia > Cricetidae > Peromyscus > Peromyscus melanophrys. Next base: position 40,726 of record CABHPR010093776.1, read on the forward strand.
ATGATATAGAAACCCATCAGTGCTGATCCAGCTGTTGCTGCCTCTTCATTCCCAAGGGAGATGGGGAAGGTCTGGAGAAGGTCACCAAGCTTTGGCTTCAGTAAGCCCTCCACAGTCCCAGAGAGAGCTCGTGACCCTTCCCCTCTCCCCCGACTCCCACTCTACCCTTACCCCCCACCCCACCCCCGGATCTTATCAGGTCACCAGAGGAGACCACACCCATTGGGCCAAGCTGTCCCATACAATTGGCTATCGGACCAAATACCTACAACAATAGAAAATAAATATGGGCTTGATAATTGGTCTTTAAAATGACTGGATCCTGCTTTCTAGTGACTGGATTTGTCTTTCTTCAATGTATCTACTTGAAAACACTATGCAGCAAAACATGAAATCTTTTTTTTTTTCTACTGTGGTAGAAAAACGTAAGGACATTGTTTAGAAGACTAAACCTGTAGCATATATTTCTATTATATTTCTATATGTAGCAAATATTTCTACTGAAGCATTGACATTGGGCTTTGGGGGAGACTATTTATAAAATGGTGGGCAATAGCAAAATAGGAACCCAGGAGCTACACAGCATAAAAGAGCAATACCACTCTGGTTGAGTTGATGCATTATAATTTTGGCTTCCAGATTTGTACAGCTATTGCATCTGTAAATGAAGAGGGAAGCTTTGATGCTCTGGTTCACTTTAGGCTAAGGTAGATTGGAGCTGTGTTCTCTTGACACTCAACTTCTTCTATGGCAGCCATGGAGAGACTCTAATGTTCAAATATTGAAAAAGACCATTCTGAAAATAAGCTAAGTGGGTTGGCTATATGTACTGGCTGGTTTTGTGTGTCAACTTGACACAAGTTAGAGTCATCAGAGTTGAGGAAATGCCTGCATGATATTCAGCTGTGAGGCATTTTCTCAATTAGTGATCAATAGGGGAGGGCCCAACCCCTGGGCTGGTGGTCCTGAGTTCTGTAAGAAAGCATACTGAACAAGCTAGGGGAAGGAAGCCAGTAAGCAGCACCCCTCCACAGCTTCTGCATCAGCTCCTGCCTCCAGGATCCTGCCCTATTTGAGCTCCTGTCCTAACTTCCTTCAATAATGAATGACAATATGGAAGTATAAGCCAAATAAACCCTTTTCTCCCCAACTTTCTGGTCATGGTGTTTCACACAGCAATAGATGAAACCCCCAGAGTACTCTTGAGGAGGGAGAAGTGAGAAATATGTAGCTAGAAGTATAGAGGAGAGAGATAGTTAGAAACATAGGATAGCTTGGGAGGGCCTGGATTCTAATCTATGGCCCCTTCTGTCTCTACTAAAGGACTTTTTAAAGGAATGCCAAGGGGTGGAGCAAAAGACTTTCCCCCAGCACAGCCAAGTGTAGACCATCCTAACTATCTGGTGACCTTGCACATGGTCTAGCCATCCCCTAATGCAGCCCTGCTGTGTAAAGCAAGCTCAGATTTCACTAGAAAAACCTTTGTGGGCTCCCACAACTGGTTTGAATGCAAATGGCCCCCATAGACTCATAGTGAGTAGTATTATTGGAGGTGTGGCCTTATTGGAGGAAATGTGTCACAGGAGATGGGCTTTGAGGTTGTAGAAGCTCAAGTCAAGCCCAGTGTCACTTTCTCTTCCTACTGCCCACCAATCCAGATGTAGAACTCTCAACTACCTCTCCAGCACCGTGTCTACTGGCATGCTACCATGCTTCCCTCCATGATGATAATGGACTAAACCTCTGTACTGTAAGCTGGCTAATATAGTTGTGGTCATGGTGTCTCTTCATAGCATCAGAAAACCTAACTAAGGTTAGGTCATCTCTCTCCCTCTCTCTTTTTATATATATATATATATATATATATAGTATGTAATCATATATATTATATGTAATAATATATTATTATATATTAATCATCTATCTTATCATCTAAGTATCTATTAATTTTCTATATAACCACTATCTATCTATCTATCTATCTATCTATCTATCAATCTAATCTATCATGTAGCTAGAGCTTTTCTGCCTGACCCACAATCAGGACAAATCTCTGTCATCCGCCAGTCCCACAGCCGCTCAGACCCACCCAGGTAAACACAGAGACTTATTTATATTGCTTACAAACTGTATGGCCGTGGCAGGCTTCTTGCTAACTGTCCTTATATCTTAAATTAATCCATTTCTGTAAATCTATATCTTGCCACGTGGCTCGTGGCTTACCGGCATCTTCACATGCTGCTTGTCATGGCAGTGGCTGGCAGTGTCCCCCTCACTCAGCTTCCTGTTCTCTTAATTCTCCTCTCTGTTAGTCCTGCCTATACTTCCTGCCTGGCCACTGGCCAATCAGTGTTTTATTTATTGACCAATCAGAGCATTTGACATACAGACCATCCCATAGCACTATCATCTATCTATCTAATCATCTGTTCACTAATTCATTCATTTAGTGTGTGCACATGTGCCATGGTGCACCTGTGGAAGTCAAGAGAGAACTTGCAGAAGTTGGCTCTTTTCTTTCATAGTGTGGGTTACTGTAACTTTCACAATGTGCTTTACTGTAATCAAACTCAGATGAGCAGTCTTCACGACAAGTGCCTTTACCTCCTGAGTCATCTCACTGGCCCAGAAATACTTTTTGAGTGGCAGCTTGAATGAAAACAGAAAGTGTGTGTATAAGATTAGATGAATAATCAGAAGCTGACACTAATGCTTAACTGGAAGGAGAAAGAAGGAGAAGAAAGTAGGAGAAATAGGAGAAAAGAGAATAGAGTAAGAGGCAGTTCTGGTGATAACCCACTAAGTGAGCCCTTTGTTGGGTCTTGCTCCACATGCTTGTGTTCATTTAATGCTCATAATAAACCAACACAGAGTGCTATCTATCATCATTTTATAGGCGAGGGAGCTAAATCACAGAAAGGTTAAACAATTTGGCCAAGAGCTAACAAATGACCATTCTCATGAATAAATCCCATTGATTAATAACAATATAATAAGTATATTGATTACTGTGGCAGATGGAACTAAAGTACCTATTTTTTAATTCATTATATATCTATCTCTATCTATATTATGTTCTCTAAGTTTTCAGAAGCAGATAATAGGATTTAAGTGAAGACACTTTATTTCCATTTGAGACACAGGCAGCTTTGTTAGAGAATGTTCTTATCTCAAGTACATTTGTTTAAGTGCTTTGCCCGATCCTGAAAGTGCTGGCAGTGGGAAATTAGAACAAGGTCAGGTTCCCAGAGACTGGAAGGTAACCAAAGGCTTAATTTAGAAGGTAGAGCATTGAAATGCAGGATGAATAATGAGGGTATGAGACCTTTTCGGGTTGGCAGGCAAACAAAGCAAGATGTTGGTTATAAATGCCACACTTACAGGTTTCCACATAGAGCTCTATTAAAAATAAGATGGGTTGGGAAGCTGAATTGGAAGGAAGTTTCACTTTTCAGAGGACTTTGATAGGACTGTGGTCTATTCCATCCTGTCACAGCCTTGAAGTATTTTAGGGGAAAACAGAGCAATGGGTTAAGGAGTGGGGTGCATGATGATGTCAGTCAGTGGAACAGCAGTATCATTCTATTTGGAGAAGAAAACAATTTGCATTAGGGCTTGGGTAGACTAAGAAAATAGATTAAGAAGGTGCTGCAAGAATGGGTTAAAGAACACTCACACAGGTTGATGGCTCAGGGAATACAGAAGGAGATACGGATCAAGAATTGCTTTGTGAAAGATTAATTTTCTTTTCTTTTCTTTTTTTTTTGTGTGTGTATGTATGCACACGTGTATGCAGGTGCCAGCAGAGTCTAGAAGATGGTGTGGATTCCTTGAGGTCCAGGAGGTTGTAAGCTTCCTGATGTGGGTGCTGGGAACCAAACATGGATCCTCTGGAAGAGTAGTGTGACTCCTAACTGCTAAGCTCTCTCTCCAGTCCCTGTTTCTTTTGTTTTTTGTGTGTGATTCTTTGTCTACACGTGAGGACATAGACACGGATGCTTTTTGACGCTCAGGTTCTTTCTGAGTGGTGAGAAGGAAGCTGAAAGGAGAGAAGGGGTGAATTCAGTTATAGTTGAGATGTGGAGAAAGGGTGTAAAGGAAAAGGGGAGAAAGGGAGGGTAATAGTGGGGTGAAGACAGACTTTGCATGTTTTCACTCATATGCAGAATCTTGATTTAAATATATAGATAGGACATTAAAGAGGAAGGGGGAAATTTGGGGAGAGGAAGGGGACCAGTTGGAGTCAGGAGGGATGAAAATGGAGGGTAGTGCAGGGGTTGAATATGGACGAAGTACAATGATACACATGAAAATATCACAGTGAAACCATTATTTTGCTGTTAACTATAGATTAATATGAAGAGAGAAAACAGTGCTTCTGTATAGGGAGAGAAACAAGGATCAGAAAAAAAAATCAAGTAATTTGTTTAATACCACAAAACTAGGGAATGATAGCATAGAGACAGAATTGGAAGACATCTTTTAAAAAATGATTCTCAAACTCCATTTAGAAAAATGTTCTTTATTGTTGAGAATTTAATACATATACAGAAAGACAGTATTCCCCCCATTTCTTCCTTCCAATTTATGCCCCTTTCAGTTTCTTTTTGTCTTATATACAACCCATTAAGTTCAATTAGTGCTGCCCATGTATGCATAGCTGTGGGGTCACCCACTGGAACGTGGGAAACCTACCAGTGGTCACATCCTCAACAAAGAATGCATTCCCCACCCCTACAACTGCCAATACTGATCTCTATGCATTTCTACCTGTTAGGAATGTTTAAGATCTAAATACAGGGCTCAGACTTCAACTTACTGATAGAGCACTTACCCAATACACATGACATCCTGGATTTAATCTAGGTTGACCACACTCCAGTGGAAGGCCATATATCCAGGAATATATGGACAGTACAATTTGGACTTGATGGGTGAAAATAAAAAGATGACACAGAGTTGGGTGGGTGGGGAACGGAATGAAGGGTGTATCTGGAAGGAGTTGGGGGAGAGATGAACATATTCAAAGTACAAAATTATCAAGATCTATATCTGAACACAACTGAACATTGAATTAAAAACAAATCCAATGCTAAGATTACCTAAGACAGACTCACAATGATACAATGTTCCCACACATACAAAATGACCCAAAATAACTCAAATAATCCCATATGCTGTTCCTATAACAAAGGATAAGAGTTATCTAAAAAGACTGAGTCAGAGGCTCATGTCAGCAGTCTCAGCACTCAGGAGATGGAGGCAGGAGGATCAAGTCCATCCTGAGCTATATAGCAGGTTGCAAGACAACCCAGGTTGTTGGAAGAGGCTTTGTCTCATAAAGCAAAGCAAAGAAAACAAACAGAAACACCATCCTCAAATGCTGATTGGGAATACTCTTTCTGTCACTGGTGACTAGTCTTTTCTCTCACTTACACAGCAGTTGATATGGACATAATTGTTTTCCTCCAAAATTTGCATTTTATAGCCCTGGCTTTTCAGAATGTGACTGTATTTAGAGAGAGAGCCTTAATGTAAAGAGGTGATGAGTTTAAAATGAGGAAGCAATATGGGATCTAGTACAACTTGAGTAATATTCTTAGTATGAAGAGGAAATTCACAACTCTGTTTGCATATGGGAATGATCATATAGGTAGCAAGAGGCAAGGCATCCACAGGGATCCTCCGAGGAAACCAGCCCTGAACACACTTTCAGCTTGGCCTTCTAGCCTCCAGCATTGGGGAAAACACATATCTGTTTCATAAGTCTCTGTGTGTGTGATATTTTGCTACAACAGCTCTATCAAGTGACAGCCATGCCCAGGAAGTCCAAGGTTTCCACTGTTTCCTCTCAACCTCTCATAACTCTCTTTAGAGATACTTATTAAGTTCCTATTCCTGGAAATAATCAAATCATAACTTTATATCAAAATCAAATTGCCCAGTAACTGATATATTTCAGTAGCACAAAAGGGACGAGAATCTCCAAATGTTAAAATTTAGTCCTCAGCATTTTCCAACCATGCTCCCTCTATGCCAGTCACTAGAGGGGTCTGTGAACATGAGCAAGACTGTTTGGCTTTTCATGCATTACCTTATTTGTCTATCCTGTGCCCTTCACCATTCCCTGGACAACACTTGCTGTTATATTGATCATGGGGTTTTTATATGAAGTTGTCACTCTCAAAAATCTCATAATGTCTCCCTATGGAGAACTGTTAAATGATCTTGAAGGATCTAATTGATTGGACTTTTGAGAGCCTGGTTAATTTTCATTTTATAAATGAAAAAAAATATTGATGAACTGTTTTTTGAGAATTTCACACACGAATACCCTGTATTTACATTTCCACTCTTCCCCCTCCCCTTTTCTATTATTACATTTATTTATTTATTTTCTGGGGGTGCATGTATGGAGGTAAGTGGACAACTTGGGGGAGTCAGTTTTCTCCTTGCACCAGCAGGGACCTTCAGAACAAATGGATGTCTTCAGGCTTGGGAACAAGCACCTTTACACACTAAGCCATCTTGCCAGCCTCTCTTTTCACAAGTTTTCTCTTCCTTAAAATTTATGAACATGTTATATTTAGGAATATCTACCTATATCCATATGTGGAGACCCACAGAGGTTTCCCAGTGAGACCTTAACTCAGGATCAGAGAATCTGGGCTTGCTTCACCCAGCAGGGCTGCATAATGGGATGATTTGACCACGGGTGTGGTTACCAGGTATTTGGAAGGGGCTGCACTTGGCTGTACAGTGTGGTTTGATCTTGCAAGGGGGAGGTCTTTTGTTCCTCCCCTGGGCATGTTATAAAAAGCTCTTTTCAATAAAGGATGAGGTCTTTGGGTACTGATCCAGGCCCTCCTGAAGCTATCCTGTGTTTCTGTCTTTGGTCAGCTAGGTCTCTCTTTCTATCATTTTTTAATTCCTCTCTCCTCCACCTAAGAACCCTTCGAAAGGCGGGAGCTGGACTCCGACATCCATATAAATATATGTATGCAATAACAATTAGTGAAATAAAGAGGCCATGAATTTGAAGGAGGTGGGGAAGGCTATATATGAAACTGGAGGAAGGAAAGGGAAGGGAGAAATGTAATTATAAAAAAAATTAACAAAAAAATTTAAAAAAGGAAAATCAGATAATTAGAGGAATGGAATAAAAGAGCTGAAAAATTATTCTTCAGATTTACATAAGGTGAACTTGCTTCTGTGAAATATGAATAAAAACTTAAAAATCTTATGTATAATTTACTTGTTCATTTAGACATACATACATAATACATGAATAGTTTGCTAATTTAGAAACACTTATGAACCTGGCTCTGACATTTTCAAAAGAGATTTAGTTCAAGCAATCCATGTGCGTCTTTGCCATCAGCATCTTTATAATCAACGGGAGGTTTTCCAGGGAGTATCCACTGAGTGTGAGTGTGAATTATGACTCCAATTCTCACCACAGCTCCTCATCTTTCTCAGCTCATAGATTTGCAAACATTCTCTACACATTATCAGGATCAACAAGACAGGGTCTCCTAATTTGCATTCAAGTAAAAACTGCAGACAAATTGGTAAAGGTTGCAGAGCTGAAACAGTCATTAATAATATGTGGAGCCAGCATATCCAAGTTCACCAAATGTGAGCATTCTGAGCTTACACAGCTCAATATAACGAGCTGCTCCCATGGAGAGTATATATATTGTGCCTCTTCTCTCTTAATGCTTGAGGTTTAATCACTGTCTAGATGCTCTGGATTGCCTCTTGAGACCTTTTGTAAGAGATTCAAATCACAGTGATGGCTTATTTGGAAAGGCATGTGGCTGTGGTGAGTGTATTAGTAGGAGTTTCTCTTTGTCTCTGTCTCTCTGTCTGTCTCTATCTCTCTCTCTCTATCTCTGTCTCTGTGTGTGCATACATTGGGGATTGATCTCAGAGCCTTGCACATGCTGAGGCATGCCTTTAGCCCTAGAATAGCTTTGGTTAGATTGATCTGGTAATTTGATGGAAGATCATTTTGTGATGGTTATGTTGGATAACTACGTAAGAAAGTAATCTAGAAATGTCTACCTTTCCTCAGTTTCCACGTTGTTAGGTGAAATCTCTGGGATGTAGTGATACTCACTTTAGATCATTAAGCTGGTGGTGATGACATTGACATCTTTACTTCTATCTACATTTTTTTGAGATAAGTGGTTTCTAATACCACTTATGATATTATATTGCCATCAAAAAACTCATATGAGGTTATAAATCCCCACTCATATAGCATTAGGATATTGATGCCTTATTATTAGTCTACTGCTCTGTATTCCTAACATCTACACATAACCATTACTATAATGCCTTTTAAAATCTTTGATTTGTCTTCATATACATATATTTAATATTTTTATTTATTTTTAATGGATGTATTAGTATTTATTAACATATTTTGGAGTCCAAGAAACTTTATAGAGACTGTGTGACTTTTAAAATAATAGGTTAACAACATTGGAGGAACAAAATATACATGTAACAAAATTTGAACTTACTTTATAAATTTTTCATGCCTCCCTTTAAACATTCTTCCAGAGGAAAGATTATTTGATTGATTGTCCTCTTTTTTATTTTTTAAACCAGACTTTATTTTAAAAATGATTTTAGGATTATAGGAATACTAAGAGTACAGTATAGAGTTCTCTTACCTAGTTTCCTTTACTTTGAAGTGGTGAGGTAATTGTAGTTAGTGAACCAATACTGATGAATTATTATTAATTAAATTCTGTAGCTTATCTGGCTTGCCTTAATTTCACCTGTTGTTTTTCTACTCTGTGATCCTGTTGAGAATGTGAGATTGCACTGAGTTGTTACGTCCCCAAGGCCCTTCTGAGCTAAGACATCAACTCAGACTTTGTTTTTGATGTCCTTGAGAGTTTTAAGGAAGACCAGTCATGGATTTTTTTTAATATTAAATAAAATCATTTAATAGCAAAGAACTCCAAATAAAAACATCACATAGCCAGATTAACACATTTCAGAGTCCAGTGATTACAGTGATCTTTCAAACAAATACTCGGTCAGTTCCAAACTTTTTGCATCTCAGTGAACTTCCTGGATTCTCTAATCCAAGAAGCCCCTGTTGCCTGAGATCGGATCATCTCTAGGGTAGGTGAAAGTTCAGACACACAGCTCTTAGCTACTGCTCTGACCTCTTGGGCTTTTAACTCTGCATTTGGCTCTGTTTTTCTTATTTAATAAGACCATTATATCTACATTTTCTACACAGTTACAATGGCCATTCTGAAGCCATGGAGTGCCACTTAAGATTTTATACTTCCAGTCAGGCAGTGGTGGTGCATGCCTTTAATCCCAGCACTCAGGAGGCAGAGCCAGGATCTCTGGCTGCCATTTTGTCCTTTTGATGGTGCCTTTTGCCTTATAGAAGCTTTTTAGTTTCATAAGGTCCCATTTATTAATTGTTGATCTTAGTGCCTGCACTGTTGGTATTCTGTTCAGAAATCAACTCCTGGGCCAATATGTTCAAAGCTGTTCCCACTTTCTCTTCTATCAGGCTCATTGTGTCTGGTTTTGTGTTGAGGTCTTTGATCCACTTGGACTTGAGTTTTGTGCAGGGTGAGAGATATGGATCTATTTGCTTCTTTCTACATGTAGACATCCAGTTAGACCAGCGCCATTTGTTGAAGATGATTTCTTTTTTCCAGTGTGTATTTATGGATTCTTTATACAAATCCATAGGTGTGTAGATTTAATTGTGGGTCTTCAATTCCATTCTATTGATCAATGTGTCTGTTTTCATGTTAGTGCCATGTGGTTTTGATTACTATAGCTCTATTTTGAGTGTTTTTATTGTTCAGGAGTCTTTTAGCTATCCTGTTTTTAATCCATACGAAGTTGAGAACTATCCTTTTAAGACCTCTGGAGAATTGTATTGAAATTTTGTTGAGGATTGCTTTGAATCAGTAGATTTCTTTTTTTCTTTCTTTCTTTCTTTCTTTTTTTTTTTTTAAACCATGTTAATCCTACTGATCCATGAGCTTGGGTGATTTTGTATCTTCTGATATCTTCTTCAATTTATTTCTTCAAAGACTTGAAGTTTTTGTCATACAAGTCTTTTACTTGCTTGGTTAGTGTTACCCCAAGACATTTTATATTATTTGTGGCTATTGTGAAGGGTATTGTTTCCCTGATTTCTTTCTCAGTCCATTTGTTGTTTGTATAGAGGAGGGATACTGATTTTTTGAGTTAATCTTTAAAAACACTTTTCTGAAGTTGTTTGTCATCTGTAGGAGTTCACTGGTAGGATTTTTCAGGTCACTTATGTATACTATCATATAATCTGCAAGTAACAATACTTTGACTTCTTCCTTTACTATTTGTATCCCCTTGATTTCCTCCCTTTGTCTTATTGCTCTAGCTAAAACTTCAAGTACTATATTGAATAGATAAGGAGAGAGTGGACAGCCTTTTCTTGTTCCTGATTTTAGTGGAATTGCTTTGAGTTTCTCCCCATTTAATTTGATGTTGGCTATGCTTGCTGTAACCTGCCTTTATTGTGTTTAGTATGTCTCTTATATCACTAATCTCCCAGGACTTTCATCATGAAAGGGTGTTGGATTTTGTCAATGGCTGTTTTGGCATGTAATGAGATGATCATATTTTTTTTTTCTTTTTCATTTTACTTATATTGTGGATTACATTTACTGATTTTTGTATGTTGAACCATCCCCGCATCTCTGGGATGAAGTCTACTTGATCATGTTGGATGATCTTTTTGATGTGTTTGTGGATTCAGTTTGTAAGTACTTTATTGAGCATTTTTGCAACTATGTTTGTTGTGGAATATTAATTTAAGATATGTAACATTCATTTATGCTGTGGAATATTTGTTTAATGATGCAAAGATGTTTTGCATTTGTTTGATTAAATAAAATTAACCTGGGGTCAGGAGGCTGAGTCAGCAACTAGCTGACAGGAAATAGTAGAGAGGAACCATGTGTAGCTAGGGTCTTTAAGTGGGGGCTGAGCAGAAGGACGCTCGCTTTTTGGGGAGGAGCAAGAACAAGGAAAGGAGGACACCAGGGGCCAGTCACCCAACCACACAGCCAGCCACAGAGTAAGAGTGAAAGTAAAATATACAGAACAGAGAAAGATAAAAGCCCAGAGGCAAAAGGTAGATGGAATAGTTTAAGTTAAAAAACACTGGCTAGAAACAAGCCAAGCTAAGCCCGGGCATTCATAAGAAAGAATAAGACTCTGTGTGTGTATTTATTTGGGAGCTGGGTGGCAGCCCCCCAAAAGAACCCCAAAAGGGTAAAAGAATAAAAACAACCAAAAACATATGTTCATGAGGGAAATTGTTCTGTAATACTTTTTTTGTTGAGTCTTTATGTGGCTTGGGTCCTTATGAATTACCTTTTTATGTACTTATGAAAAGAAAAGAAAAACAAAAAAAAACTATGACAGAGTTAAAAACAAAATAAAATAGCTTTACCTCCTCTTTCATGAGTCATGTGTGCTTATGCCAATGTCCTCTCCTTCCTTATTGCTTAATATTCCTCTTTTTCAGTTTTCCTTCTAAATGTTGTACTTACACCTGTTAACATGCATCTGTGACAGGGTAGGATCCACATAACAAGGACGACATGAGCCTTTTTCTTGTTGAGTTTGGGTCTTCTGTAATATTATGCTTTCCACGTTTTCCTCATCCATTCTCTTGTTGATGGACATCTAGGCTGGTTCCATTTCTGTGCTACAGAAAATGCAGCAGTGATAAACAGGGCTACATAAATATTTCCATGGTAGGATATAGGGTTTTCTGAGTATGCATCCATGAGTGGTATGGATGGTTCCTATGGTTGTCCAGTTTTTGAATTTTTCAGAAACCACAACTGATTTCCATATATTTGAATCAATTTACACTCACATCAGCAGTGGACCAGGATTCCTCTCTCCCCACATCCGCTCCAACTTTTGTTGTGAAAATATCCCTTCTGCTGAGAGTAAGGTGCTATTTTAGAGTAGTTTTAATTTGCATTTCTCTGATGGCTGGGGAGGCTGATGTTGAATACTTTAAAAAATTGTTATTGGCCTTCCCCCACTCCTACTTTTAAGTTTTTCAAATTAGACACTCATGAAGTTTAACGAGACAATAGTTCTTACAAGGTTTTTTCCTCCTACTTCTTGTGAACTCTGTGGAATATGTTCTTACACCTCTAAGTAACATGTTTTCTTGCCATTTCTTGGCTTATCAGTCTGAGGCATCACCTGCCCACTTCCGACTGTGGAATTTACAGATTCACCTCACTTTCCCCACAGTCCCTTCTGACTGCACAAGTGCCACTTCTCAACACACATCTCCTTGACAGAGTTAAATGCAATGGAGTGGAGCCCATGGAGCATCTCGATCATTGGCTTTCTGTGCACAACGTTTTTTGTTTTCCCTGGAGGCCATAATTGCCTCAATATCCTCTCAGGATGTTGAGATGCATCAAGGGGCCCGTCAGTTTTATCTTCTTGGAGGACTCATTCTCTGAAGCACTCTGTGACCTACTCTAATCCTTACTGTTTTTCTTCTCTGCTGGGCTACAGCTGTGTCAGAAGCTCTTGCCACCATCCCTGAAAATTGTAGTTTTCTTTCTGCTGAGTGTACACTGACCCCTCAACTTCTTATTTTTCTCTCCGCCAGCTTATGTGTTCCATTTGATGGAAGCCCATTCTCATCTAGATTCCCTGGAAAGGCAGGAAAACTGCAAAGAAATTCCGAATGTCCCCATTGACCTTTACCTTTACACTTAATTTTGATGTTGGGTTGATGTACATGCATCCCCTTTCACAGTTATTACAACAGGTCTTTAGAGTTCTGGTTGTGGATCTAGATGTGTGACAGTATTTTGATTGGCATAGCTTGTTTTTTTAATAAACTCGGTCTTCTTGATTTTTTCATTTTAGTGATGATGTATTAAGTTTAAAGAACTCTTTCCAAGTGGCAATGCTCATGATCCCATTGTTTCTATCTGTGTGTATGCAGTAGCTTATTTTGTCTCAAATATAATCATTATTTTTATATTTTCTGCTTCTTGATCAGTAGACAGCCTTTCCTCCAAGTTGTTTTATTGTTTATTATTATTACTATTACTATTATTATTACTATTATTTTGTAGTGCTGAGGATCTTACCCAGGGCATTACACATGCAAGGAAACACTACTTCTGAACTGAATCTAGCCTCTCCCCTGTTTTTTAGGATGGGATCTCACTATATAGCTCAGGCTGGCCTCACACTCATAGCCTTTCTGCCTCTGCCTCCTGAGTCACTGTCATGAGTCACCAGCCTCTTAAAGACTTACTGAGATATCAACAGTGTTTTCTCCTTTTCTTTAGAGAAAAAAGGTCTTAAAAAGCTAGTTAGACGGTCAGAGAGTGACTGTGGTAGATGCTCTGTGGTTTGACATATGATGAAGAGGCTGGGCATGGCCTTTTGTATGTGTACCTCTTATGTTAGTATTTTCCAGATCTTTCATCTTAATTCTGTTTTCTGAAGATGACACTGCAAATATCTTTCTTGAAGGAGAAGGTCCATCAGCCACCAGCATTCTAATGTCTAAGTAGGGAGCTTGTCCTGAGGTCTGGTTTTCACGAATCACTCAGCACTCATCTGCCTGAGTTTGACTCAGATCTTTGAGCCACCGCTGTTTTGGGCGCTGATCAAATCCACAGGCTCTTTCTTTTAACTTCTCTGTCAAGACTTCAGGCTTTCAGCAAAGCAAGAAAGTATATTTCAAGAACTGCCTCTCCAGACAGTTCTCCTTGGAACTTGGTTCTCCTGGAACACTCCATCCTAAATGGAATGTTTCTATCAAATTCTTCCTTTCACAGATCAGGGAACTCTGCAGAAGAGGAGATAGAAAGACTGCAAGAGCCAGTGGTGGTGGAGGACACCAAGGAAACAGTGCCTTCTAAACACAACAGGACTGATGCCCATATGAACTCACAGGGACTGTGGAAGCATGCACAGGGCCTGCAGAGGTCTGGGCTGATGAGGTCCCAGTGCTGAGAGAAGAAGTGGACACATGCTCTCATCCTCAACCCAGAAGCAATCTCCAGTTGATAAGTGATTGTAAAGGAAAAGTTATTTTTCTCCAACGGAGTCTCACTGTGTATTGAAACCACATTTAAGGGCAGGCTCCATGTCCAGTAGCAGACGGCCAATATACAAAAAAGAACTAAATGGTATTTTTGGAGGTTCTTTGTTTCATAACGCTTTGCCTGGGTATTTTTTTTAAACCTTACAGATCTTTTCCTTACATTATGGTTTCTGATTTTGTTTTGATGAGTTGTCTGTGTATGCAAATGTGTCTCTATATGTTTCTTGTTCTTTTCCTTTGGCTCTTTTTTTCTGTTTGTCTTGTTCTTTTCTGGTTTGTTTTTATTTTATCTTATTTTCTTATTAATTATTATATTTTAGATGTCTGCTTTTATAATAATGAGAGAGAGAGATGAAAGGGTGTGGATTTGGGTGGGTGTGTAAGAGGGGAGGATGTGGAGGAGTTGAGGGAGAGGAAACCGTAATCAGAATACTGTATGAAAAAAGACCTATTTTCAATAGAAAAAAAAAGAATTGCCTCCCAACAATACTCCTTACTTTGATTCCCTTTCTTATCTGCATTTCCAGTGGGAACTGGTACCGCGGTTCCTGAGAAGTTGGTGAGTTCTGCCAAAGGAACAGCTTGTGTGTTTGGGCCTTACCCCTACCTAAGCTTGGGAACTCAGTTTCTCAGGAGTTTTGTCATCACTACTAGCCTGTGTTTGCTGCGATTACCTCCTCCTAATCTAGGCTTATGCCTCAGTCTCTCCTTTTTAGTGAGGTTTGAGGATAAAGCGAAGGTGTGTTTGTGTTTAATTTTCTGGTCTGATACCTACAAGTGTCAATATTTACTTCTGACCCACCATATTCTCATTATCTTACACATATTTGCACATGCTTTCCAGTGGTTTTGAAAATCAAGGCTGCAGCAGCCTTGCAGGGGAATGTGTCTGCCAAAGTCCATATGTAAGCGTCCTCGGGGGAGTGTCATGGGGAGGTGCTTTGAACTTTTAGTAGGCAGAGCTGAACGGGGACAGGTCCTGAGAAGGGACTGTGGGACTGCGATCTTTTCTCTCTCTGCGTCCTGCCTCCAGATATGGTTGCTTGCCTCCCTGTGTGCCCCCGCCATTGCTCCTGGTGCCCTTGCCACCAACGGGGCCGCACCACTTTAGACTGGAATCTCCCAAGCTGTGAACTCCACACATCACTTCTCCTCAGCCAGTTTATTAGATGCCTAAGGTAGTTAGTTCACTGCTGATGAAGGTGAGGAGTCCTATAAGATGAAGTGAGGATACCTTGCCCACCTCGGTGGAAGTCCCAAATGCTTCATAACACCATGCAGTCTTTTGGTTAATCATCTTCAGTGCATCATTCATGCACGTATGAATTTTGATGTAATGTTTTTATTCTTTGAGAATTTCATGCACTATATTTTGGTCACATTCATCCCCTCTCCTCTTCCTAACTTCTCCCAGATCCACCTCCTTATTCCACCAGCTTTATATCCATTAAAAAAAAAATCTCATCAAGTCTGATTTGTGCTGCACATACATTCATGGGTTTGGGGCCATCCACTTGGTTGGGGTTGACCTACCTGGGGCCTCACCCTTAAGGAAGTCATCAAATGTCACAGTTTCAGTCTGGGGTGCTGGCTCATGACCTCCCTACTCTCTTTCATGCTATAATGTTGACTGACTTGATCGTGTGCAAGTAACCACAGCTGCGGTGTGTTTAGGAGTGCAGTAGCCTTGGCACGTCCAGAACTGTTTGTTCTGGGCTTCCCTGACCTCTGGCTCTTACCGTCTTTGTGCCCCCTCTTGTGAGATGGTTCCTGAGCCATAAGCAGGGATTGATAATAGTTGCCCCGTTCATGCCTGAGCACCTCACGGACAGTTATTCTCTATACTTTGACCAGGTGTGCTAACTCAGTTCTTTGAAGGCCACCTAATTTCCAAGGTGTTCAAATGCACCCAAGTATCTCCCAGTTATGTATCCCCACTGGCCACATTTCCTACTTAGCCCACAGTGAACATGTGTCCAGCAGAGCAACTCATCTGTTTTAGAGTCAAAGAATGTTGGCCTTCCCTCTGGAGGCAGTCTAGTAAGAGGAGGTTGGAAACCTATTCTGGGTTTGGCTGGGCCTGAAGTGTTTCACTTTTCAATAGTAACTGCTCGGCAGTAGCAGGAACCCGGTTGTATCAGAAAACGATGTGAATTTTACTGATCTAAAAAACAAAAGGAAACACAACAGAAAACCTCACAAAAGCCCTTGTAGTGCTTTGAGCATCAAGCAGAGAGGTCTAGTAGCTCTCCCTGCATTCCGTGAGGGGAAGGAAGCGTAGGCACTTTAAATTAATACTGTCCATCTGTACTGTGATGTGTTCATTGTTCTGAGGTGTATCAGGGTCAGTCAGGTGCTAGGAAATCTCCTACGGATATTCTGTATTCAAAGGAAAACAGTATTTCTGAGGGGTTAGTCTCGAAGTATGCTGGCACCCTTCTGATTTGGTTTGATCTGAGATAATGTATTCAAAAGGTATTTTTAAGCAGTAAGTGCCACACAATTTTCTAACTGAATTTTGACACACATTTTCCTTATCCACAACAAAAAAGTTATTTTATTAGGTTTAGGTTTCAATCAATTCCTGAAACTCCATTGGTAAGAAATGGTGGCCTGGTCTACCATTGTCTCCAGAATAATCTGGTTGTAGATGGGTTAGAAAAGGTAGGGAACAAACAATGAGACTTTTAGATGTCCCTTCCTCTCGAGTGTGAAGTTTAGGGTGAAAGGATTTTTTATTTTTGCAAGGACCAAGGAATCAATGAATCCAGATGCACTATAATCATGTGAGGCTTTGCTACATTTCCCTGGACAGTAACTAGCCAGCAGATAATTGCTGCCAGTGGCTGTTTGCACACATGGAAATCAAGAAATGTGCTTGTACCCCATGTGCTGAATAGATGCTGGCGGTGTGAAACAGTATCTCCCCTTTACTGAATTTGTGCTAATGATTGAAAGGCACCAGATATATTTCAAAGTAAAGGCACCTCTTCAGGAAATGCTTTTGTAATTTATGTGATCGCAAAATGGTATGAGAAACATTCACTAGATAAGCAGTTACCCTGGCAAAAACTACAGATGAAGGAATTAATTAATATTAACGAATGCATATATTACCTTAATTATTATGACACATTTGGGATGTAGCTGTCAACAAAAGCTACCTTATAACTGACTAAAATATTTGGGGTTGATTTTTATCTAGTTATAAATTACATAGGTGAAAATGACTTCGTTTTGCACATAATTCAGTGTATTCTAACAAATACACACAGTGGAATAGCTACCCTCGTCATCACATGGGATATTTTATTGTTCTTCAGAGTTGCCTCATAAGACTATTCTCCTTCCTTGGCCTATGCTCATCAGTTGTCTGTTTTCTACATCTCACCAGAGAATTGGAATTACAGGGCATCAAGTCATTCCTTTCCTTCATCTAACACATTTGGGATTCACCTATATTATTAGCACTTTCTGTTTATTATTGACTGCCATTCCTTTGTATGATACAGCACAATTTCCTTATCGATCCACAAGTGGACTGGCATAAGAGTTCTTTCCAGCTTATTATGAATGAACCTGGATTAAAGTCATTTTTGTGTGTGAACCTAACATCTTTTCTTCTATTGAGTAAATTTCTGTAGAACAGATGGGTCATATAATAACCGTATCCTTCCAAAATACGTAGCAGTTGGCATGTCCTTTGGCTTTCCCAGCTGCAGTGTATGTAAACAGGGCATGTTCCACATCCTCACCAACACTGACTGGGATTTGTCCAGTCTTGTTGCTATAAATAGCACAGACTGACCATGAATCTGTGGTCCTCCTGTTTCTGCCTTCACAATTCTGGGATAGCATATATGTATATGTAAATATGGCTGTGTTGGGCTGTCAGTCACTTAATTTAATTGTTCTACTTGGTGCCTGGTGGTATCTGAGTTAAGTTTCAGCTTTCATTCTGTGGTTACAAATGATGCCAAACATCATTGTTCTGTTTACTAGCCATCTAAATCTCTTTCTTGTGATGTGTCTGTTCAAATATTTTGCTAGTTTTTGACAGTTACATAGTCTTACTGAGCTAAGAAGTTCTTTAGATATTCCACAGGTTAGCCTTGTTTTGAGGTGCAGGTTTATATAGTCTCTATGTTGTGGCTTGTCTATTTTTTGTTTGTTGCTCTCTTTTCAGTTTTTACATGGGTTTTTGTTCATCATTATGCACATATATATATATTACAAACTTAAGCCTCTATTATATCAAGTTTGAATCTTGATTTAATCACAAATATAGTAATAGTACTCTGTATTATGAAATATTAGTTTATATATTTTCATTGCAGACAGGATACTTCATGTTGTATTCTTCTAAGTAGCTTTTAAATTGATATACATCAGTTGTACATGCTAAGGAAATTCAAGATAATATTTGCATGCGTGTATATTGTGTGCGTTCTAACCTCCCATGTTCTGCCTCTCTCCCACCTGCTCTGCACCCCTCTTTATCCCTAGTAATTAGTTTTTCTCTGAGGTTGACTTTTGAAGAGTAAGAAGTTTCCATTTCAATAAGCAATAGTTTATCAACTTTCAAACTTACTTTTGATTAGTGTGTGTGTGTGTGTGTGTGTGTGTGTGTGTGTGTGTGTGTGTGTATGTATGTGTGTGTGTGTGTGTGTGTGTGTGCGTGTGTGTGTGTGTGTTCATGGTGGTCAGAAGACAACTTGTGGGAGTTCCTTCCTTCTGCTGTGGTTCCAGGCAGCATATCTCAGGCCATCATGTTTGGCAGTGAGTGTCTTTACCCATGGAGTCGTCTCCCTAACCATTAATTTTATTTTTTCTAAGTGTCCCTATTAGAGTTTGTGCCTTTTGTATCTTCCACAAACTTTATCTAAATGAAGGTTACCACCAAGATTTCATTTTGAGATGTTCTGTGGTTTTAGTTTTTATGCTTAGATTATAATCCATGATGGACTTTATTTTATGTAGGATGATAGTCGAGCTCTCTGTGTGTTTTCCTGCTGTGCTGACATCCAAATTCAGCTTTTTGCATTTAGTGTACAAAGCAATGGGTTTGTTATGGCTTTTTCACACCACAAAGAAACACCACACACACACACACACACACACACACACACACACACACACACACACACGTTTCTATTCATCCCCCAGTAGTCTATACTACCTGCCCATTTATTAGTTCCTCTTCTCCCTCTAAACAAGTGGTTCTCCACCTTCCTACTGCTTCAACCCTTTAGTACAGTTCCTCATG
The DNA here is from genome assembly GCA_902168415.1 of Peromyscus melanophrys. Taxonomy (NCBI): domain Eukaryota; kingdom Metazoa; phylum Chordata; class Mammalia; order Rodentia; family Cricetidae; genus Peromyscus; species Peromyscus melanophrys. The sequence continues at coordinate 60,135 of CABHPR010093776.1, forward strand.
TTGTGTTACCCCAACCATAAAATTATTTTAGTTGCTACTTCATAACTGTAATCTTGATACTGCTATGAATCTTAACATAATTATCTGTTTTCCAATGGTCTTTAATGACCCCCATGAAAGGCCCATGTGCCCCCACCAAGGGGTCATGACCCACAGGTTGAGAACCACTGATCTGAATAGTCCCCCTTTCTGCTTTTAGGTCACATGTATTACCCTTTTACTTCTCCATCTCTGTTTTCCTTTCCCTTAAGTCTCTTCTTTCCCTCTCATGGCCCCATTTCTACATTCATGGTATGTAACTGCACACATGTAAATTTAAGTTTAGATTTGGTGTATGAGAGAGAACACACACATTGAGAAAGGGTAGTCCTAATGAAGGAGTTCACAGGAGTCTGGGGGCCAGGGTGCTGTTCTAATTGAGTGTCATATACACCTGTGAAAGGGAAGGTTGCGATGCAAATGCTACAGGGCTAGAGCTGGTTTCAGAGCATGAGCTGCTGTCATGCTCCTGGGTCCCTCCAGACGTCTATTCTCTAATTACATGAGTTATATTTTTCTTTAATGTTTCTGCTTGTCTATTACAGCTCAGCTGCATGGCTTTAAAACAGTTTTTATAAAGAAGAGATTCATTTCATTCACAGTTTCAGAGTCTAAAATTCCAAAATCATGAAGCCTCATGTGTTCAGCCTCCAGTGAGGACTCAGTATCAGACAGCAGGAATATGGGCTGGGGAGACAGATTACATAATCAAAGGAGGCCAGAGACATCAGGTTCTATAGAGCTTTCTAAAAGTGTGCTCCCAGTTGGTGCAGGGATGTCCTAATATTATTCACTTCTTTTATATACAATCTTTTCATTAATTCTTTGAGAATTGCATGCATACAATGTATTTTGATCATGTTTACCCCCACTCTTCCCACTAATTTCTCCAGATTCACCTCCCTACCCCTTTCCAACTTTGTTTCCTCTTTTTCTATCATAACCTACCAAGTCCAATTCATGTTGCCCATATATTCATGGATGTGGAACCATCTACTGGAGTGTGGTCAACCTCCCAGGGGCCACATCCTTAAAGAAAACTGACTGTTTCCCACCCCCCC